>CM054058.1:70802716-70877486 GCA_028641055.1 Alopecurus myosuroides
GATTTCAGTTTGCTATAGCATAAGTAGTGAGGCCCAGTTTATAGCCTACCTAAGAAATAAGCATTGGAGACGCCCTAATAAGCGCAGATTTGAGGTTTCGTTTTAATCGATGTGTTTCCTTGCCTATAGCTCACTTCACAGTGGTTACGATTTTTCATAATCCAACCAATTCATGCAATATTTCTCGTGATATTGTCTTAGATGAAACAGTTCTCCTCTTTTCTCGCACTTCGTTGAATCCCACAAATATGTTGATGCAACATATAGTCTGCTTCTTTTGGCTAACCATGGTACATGTTTCGGATATGGTGCTCGCTTGGACCTTTTCGACGACCCTCGTTAGGAAGTCGATCGTGCGGATGTCGACCGTGTCCTATGCATGATGACATTGACGCGGATGCAGACGTGGCCTCGGACGTCATAGGAGATCAAGAATTAATCTCTACTAAGGCACAAAGCGTCTCCGTCGTCTACAGAGTGTGTTGTTTCCTATACATCTGCAGATAAAATTGCATCTTCTCATTAAATACCTCCTCGGTGGCTTTGGAAGCTTCCCAAAATTCGTTGCCCGCCTATGCCTATACTCTGTGAGCTTGGCTATTGGAATATCACAACCTATGTCCTTCTTGTCTGAATGGTCGTTGCGTCGCTCAATGTGAGAGGGGGCAACCACTCCGACCTACTAGTCCGCGGGAGAGCCCGTCGCAATGTAGGCAAGCTCTTTGTAGAGCTCCCCCACCAATGAAGCTTAGGCTTTCTCCTATGGCCCATCAGCATCAAGCTGGACAATCTCCTTTCGTGGTCTTCTCCTCAGAGTCAGGTGCACCAAAATCCTGCAATGTTGAAGGCACTAAAGGCTCCACAAAAAGCTCCTCCAAAGGCAAAGGGACGATAGACTCCACATCAAGCTACTTGTTGGTGAAATGATTAATGGGGTCCCCCAGCCACGTTGCCCCTGACCCGGCTAAGGCCAAAGGCTAAAAGCCGGTTTACAAGCCAAGAGCCGGTTTATGTCCAGAACCGGCTCACCGAGGAAACGAGTTCATCGGAGGATGATAATAGATCTAGGCTGAAGGCCCAGATCCCAGTTTATCTGTCAGAAGGATCAAGACCCAGCCAAGAATTACAATCTAGAGCCCAAAGACGGAACAAAGCCCAGGAAGAAGGAGAGTCGTCCTAGGAACTCAAAGGCCCCGAAAAGGTTCCAGAACCGGCCTTGGGACGAGATACAGTTTCCATCATAAACCGGCCAAGGGGCTCCAGACGGATTAGGCTAGGACTCCGACTTTGGGGGTAACCCTGATCCTTCTGTAAACCCTGGAACCCGTCCACTATATAAGGTGGGTTCCTGGGACGTAGAGATGTAAGTACTAGTTCATAGCAATTCAGTGGACAGCAGAAATCTGTTTCCTGCGCAGAAATCCGAAATATAGGCTCAACTTTCCACTAGAGGCTTTACTTGGCTCAACAAAAACTCAAAAGAAAAGATACATCAGGGTTGCTAAGGAAATAGACAACACCCAGGTGCAAAGCACACCAAAAATGGGTTGAAAACAGCGAAATAAAACGGGTTGTCTCCCGGTAGCGCTTTTCTTTAAGGCCATTCAGCTAGGCATAAAAGGGAAACTCAAGTATTTTCAAGTGAAGAAGCATAAACATTGTTATGGAGCTTACGTTTACCTTTCTTACCCTTATTCTTGTTAGGCAAATTATGGTCCAAGCATGATTTGGGAGTGAAAGTCATGGTACCTTTTCCCATATCAATAGTTGCTCCTAAAAGGTTCAACAGAGATCTTCCAAGGGTAATTTGTCCTCCTTCTGCACATTCGATAACAAGATAATCAGTGGAGACTGTTTTTCCTAGGAGTTTTGTAAAGACTCCCTCAGCTATCCCAATGGGAAATATAGTGGTGTTATTAATGAGAGGAATTTCTTCTCCTCCATCAGCTAGCCCCCAAAGGTTCAAAGATTCATAAATTTCCTTAGGCATAAGACAAGATTCAGACATGATATCACAACGAGCATGAAATGTTTTACCATTTATAACAACTTTAACGAAAGGGATCATATTTGTTGATTCAAAATTTATTGGGACATGATCAAGATGTTCACGAATTTGGCTATATCCCTCTTTTAAGATATAAATATGTGACTCAAGAGTATTTAATCTAGCATAAATATCTGCAAAGGCTTTATCAGAACTACTGGGTAAGCTGTAGGTTGCAATTAATTTTCTTATAGCATTGAAAGATTGATCTTTATCACAATTAAGAAAAGCACCTCCAACCACAGTATCCAAATCATATCTATAACAAAGAACAAGACCAATATAAAAGCTACGAAGAAAAAGATTTAGAGTCATTTTAGGTTCAATTTTGCAATAGGAATAAAAAGCTCTAGATCAAGCTTCTTTGAAGTTATCATCATTCCCTTGTTTGAAAATAAAGATTGTTTCTTCTTGTGACATAATGAAAGGAACACAAGTAGACATAAAAACAAGCAAATAAATAACAGCTATGAAGTAAAATAATTTTTTGTGTTTTTAATATAGAGAAGAAAAACAAGACAAAAATAAAAACAAGGAAATAAACAAAATAAAGAGGTTGAGAGTGAGGACTTCCCTTGCCAGAAGACTTCTTCCTCCCCGGCAACGGCGCCAGAAATTCCTTCCTACTTATGATGGGGATGAAGTTGTTGGAAAAGCAGGGTGTGATGAGCAAGCGGCAAGAATTTACCTCAGTTAAGAACAAAGGTTATCAATCCAGTAGGAGGAAAAGGATCTCAGGAAGGTTGATGTCACTGACGGTGGTGCTGGCGCTTCACCGGTGTCAGCAACAATGTGGAACCTGCACACAACACAACTAAAATACTTTGTCCCAACAGTACGGTGAGGTTGTCAATCTCACCGGTCTTGCGAAAAACAAAGATTAGACGTATGATACGTCCATTTTGAATCACTATTTTATATCATAATTTTCTGTTATTCATCGATATATTTCATGTTATGATGCATCCCTTATGTTATTTTATCTTATTTTGCATGTTTTATAATTTTTGGAGAATAAACATCGGGACCAGAAATCTGATGGAAAAAAGCACCATCGAGATACCATATTTCAGAAGATCAGAAGAAGAAGGGGGACATTCGAGGGTTCCTAAAAGTTCAGAGGAGGACCTCAGCCAGAAGGAGAGCAGGAGGGGGCCACCAGGGGCCCACACCTAGGGGTGGCGCCCCCCGGCCGCGCCACCTAGTGGTGTGGCCACCCTGGCCCACCTCTAGGGGTCATATTTTGTGTGCCTGGCCCTGAGGGAACCCTAAGCCTCATTCCATCCTCGAAGAATTATTCCACCGCTGCTGCGGGGCAAAAAACACCTGAGAGAGAAAAGCTCTCTGACAGGGAGAAATCTGCCGGGGAAATTCCTCTCCGGAGAGGGGAAATCACCGCCATCGTCACCGTCATTGCTCTGGGCATCATCAAAATCGTCATCATCATCGTCATCACCACCATCACCATCACCCTCATCATCCACCTTCATCCCGCTGTAACAATTAGGGGCCTCTATCGTTGTTTTGCATTAGATCTCTCTCCCGGTGTGGATTACTTGTTAGTAGTTGATGCTTGTGAGATTTATCGGTGTTTATACTTTATGACCAGATTGTTATCATCCATTATATCACCTCTGATCATGATCTATCTGATGTGTTGTGAGTATTTCGTGTTGTTCTTGAGTACATGGGAGAAGTCAAGTCTTTAGTAGTGAAGTAATGTTGAATAATATTTAATGTTTGATATTTAAGTTGTGGTGTTATTCTTCTAGTGGTGTCATGTGAACGTTGACTATATGATACTTCACCATTTATGGGCCTAGGGGAATGCATCGTGTATTTGGCTACTAATTGTGGGGTTGCTGGAGTGACAGAAACCTAAACCCCCGTTAGGAAACCATTACACGAGGGAGCGTAGGACCCCGGAGTTTAAAGCTTTGGTTAGATTTATTTCTTAATTACTTTATTGTAGTTGCGGATGCTTGCAAGGGGTATAATCACAAGTATGTATTATTCTTGGATGGGACGGTAAATTAGCATAGGTTCACCCACACAACACTTATCAAAACACCCGAACATTATTCAGTTGCATGGAACAAACGCACTTGACAGAAACGTCATGTGTGTCCTCGAGAACGTTTGTTAATCATAAGTAAACTCACCGACTTGTCCTTTGCTGGAGAAAGGATTGGGCCACTTGCTGCAATTATTATTGCTGCATTTTATTTACTTGCACTTTATTTATCTGGAATATCAAAAACCCATACAAATCTGTTTTCCAATATTTACAGTTATTCCTTCATCGAAACTGCCTGTCAACACCTTCTGCTCCTCGTTGGGTTCGACACTCTTATTTATCGAAAGTATTATGATACACCCCCTATACTTGTGGGTCATCAAGACTATTTTATGGCGTCGTTGCCGGGGAGTAAAGCGCTATTGGGAAGTGGAATTGATAAAGGAAGCTTCTGCTGTAAGTGCTGCTTTTATTTCTGTCTACTGCTTTATTACACTATGTTTGGAACTCCTTTTGAGTCCTTATTTGCGGGCACTGCTGCCACTTCTAGGGTAGTAAGCGACCCACTGCATGATGATTTGGATCCTTATAAAATACCTATAAGGATTGTTAAACATGTTATGGAAAACTGCTATTCAGGTGATGGAAATGTACATCGTAGTGATCATTTGCTCTTTTTACATGAATTATGCGAGTTGTTCAAGTGTGCAGGTATTACAATGAGCCAAGTGAAGAGGAAATTATTCTCTATATCATTGACAGGCCGAGCCGCTAAATGGTTCAAACTGCTAAAAAATAGCCAGACTATTGAATGGGAGGAAATTGTGCCTCTCTTTTATTCTAAATTTTATCCTCCGAGTGAAACCCATAGAGATCGGAATTTTATATATAATTTTTGGCCTCATGACGGAGAGAGTGTTGCCCAAGCATGGGGAGATTGAAGTTACTAATGCTCAAATCCCCATTCATGAGCTCCCCAGTAATATCGTTATTAATAATTTCTATGCAAGGCTTCCTCTTCAAGATAAGGATTTATTGGATGCTTCTTGTTCTGGATCATTTACACGTATCAAGGATGAAGCTAAATGGGATCTTCTTGACCGTATTCAAGAAAACACTGAAGCATGGGAGAATGACAAAGGTAGAAAGTCGGGTATAAATTATGACTATGAATGCATTAAAACATTTATGTCATCTGAGGATTTTCATAATGTTAGTGTTGTTTATGGTCTTGATTCTCAAGTTTTTGCAAACTTATATAAGGCCTTTTCTTCTTACATTGATATTCCTAAAAAGGAATGGGATAAGTACCATGTACCTTATAAAGATATTGTTAATTGTGCTCCTGCTAGAGATATAGAAGTTCATACTGTTGATTCTATTGTGCCTGAACCTTATATTGAGAAAATGCCTTTCCCTGCTAAGGTAAAAGAACACTCTATGTTAGCTAGTGTGATTAATAAAAGTGCAAAGAAACTTGTAGAACCCGAGGAACAAATAACTGTAGAACCTACAGTAGCAATAGTAAAGGACTTTGTTTCTAAAAATGTAGAAGAGGGACACATTATATTTTGTGAAGATGCTTCTAATAATTGTCTCTCATCCTAGTAAATCTAGGAAACCTAGTGTTCCTGTGCTATCTGTTAGGATAGGTGATCATTGTTGTTATGGTTTATGTGACATTGGTGCTAGTTCTAGTGCTATTCCTTATGAGCTTTATAAAGAAATCATGCATGAAATTGGTTATTGTGAACTTGAAGACATTGATGTGATTATTCAACTTGCTAATAGGGAAACTATTTCTCCAATTGGTATTGTAGAGATGTGGAGGTCTTATGCGGTAAATCTAAATATCCTGCTGATTTTCTAGTACTAGGCACTTATGCTAGTGATACTTGTCCTATTATATTTGGTAGACCTTTCTTAAACACTTGTGGTGCTGTTATTGATTGTAAAAAGGAGAAAAATCTTACAAAGTTTGATGGAGAGTCTTATGAATTTCATTTCTCCAAATTTGCTAAAACACCCTATGAAGATGAATTACCTAATGAAAATTATAGAGTTGAACAGTTGGCTGCTATTGCTCTTGCTCCTAACAATCCTTTGCAGCAATACATGGAAGACCACGAAAGTGATGTATTTATGGAAGAAAGGAATCAAATTGATGAGATTTTCCTACATCAGCCAGCAATGTTGAAACATAATTTACCTGTGCAAGAATTGGGTACAACATTACCACCCAAGGAAGATCATGTTTTTGATTTAAAGCCTTTTCCTGATAATCTTAAATATGCTCATATTTATGATAAGAAATTAAATCCTGTTATTATTAGTTCTCAACTTTCTGATAAAGAAGAGGAGAGATTATTGGGGATATTGAAGAAACATAGAGGTGCTATTGGTTATACTCTTGATGATTTAAATGGGATTACCCCTACTATTTGTCAGCATGCTATTAATATTGAACCTGATGCAAAGCTAGTTGTTGAACATCAACGCCGTTTAAATCCTAAAATGAAGGATGTGGTAAGAAATGAGGTATTGAAACTCCTTGATGCTTGCATTATTTATCCTATTGCTGATAGTAGATGGGTTAGTCATTTGCATTGTGTCCCTAAGAAAGGAGGGATGACTGTTGTGCCAAATGAAAATAATGAACTCATTCCTCAAAGAGTAGTAGTTGGTTATAGGATGTGCATTGATTTTAGGAAGGTTAACAAAGTCACTAAGAAAGATCATTATCCTTTGCCTTTTATTGATCAAATGTTAGAAAGGTTGTCTAAGAAAACTCATTTATGCTTTCGTGATGGTTATTCTGGGTTTTCTCAAATTGTTGTTAAAAATGGTGATCAAGAGAAAACAACTTTCACTTGTCCTTATGGAACTTATGCTTATAGACGTATGCCTTTTGGTTTATGTAATGCTCCTGCTACCTTTCAAAGATGCATGTCTGCTATCTTTCATGGCTTTTGTGAAGAAATTGTGGAAGTTTTCATGGATGATTTCTCCGTCTATGGAACTTCTTTTGATAATTGTTTGCAGAATCTTGATAAAGTTTTGTAGAGATGTGAGGAGACTAATCTTGTTCTCAACTGGGAGAAATGTCATTTTATGGTAAATTAAGGAATTGCTCTTGGACATAAAATCTCTGAAAGAGGTATTGAAGTTGATAGATCCAATGTTGAAGCTATTGAGAAAATGCCCTGTCCCAGGGATGTTACAGGTATTTGTAGTATTCTTGGTCATGCTGGTTTCTATTGAAGGTTTATTAAAGATTTCTCTAAAATATCAAAACCTCTTACTAATCTTCTTCAAAAAGATGTACCATTTGTTTTTGATGAAGATTGTAAAGAAGATTTTGAAATTTTAAATAAGGCTTTAATATCTGCACCTATTGTTCAACCACCTGATTGGAATTTACCATTTGAAATTATGTGTGATGCTAGTGATTATGTTGTAGGTGCTGTTCTTGGACAACGGGTAGATAAGAAGTTAAATGTTATCCATTATGCTAGTAAAACTCTTGATGATGTTCAAAAGAATTATGCTACAACTGAAAATGAGTTCCTAGCTGTGGTTTTTGCTTGTGATAAATTTAGGCAGTATATTGTTGATTCTAAAGTTACTATTCATACTGATCATGCTGCTATTAAGTACCTTACGGAAAAGAAAGATTCTAAGCCTAGTCTTATTAGGGCATGTACAACGTGGCCTCTTATACGGCCGCTAGGGAATAAATTCCTGGTAGTTAGCGACAATTCCAACTCGAGGCCGGGATTTTCCTTAGTGTCGCCTTCTCTTTTTGCGCCGGGCGCTAGCCAATTTCTGTTTCCGCTCGCGTGAAAGAAGGAGCGTCGGGCGCTAGGTACGGTCGCTATTTTCCACCTAAATTTACGGATCCAGTTCAACCCAAGCTCAACGTTGGCAGCTAAACCAAGGTCAACGGTGGAAGCATTCCACATATTACGTATTCTAAACAATCTCCCTGGGCACGAAGCCTCCGAGAAAGCCTCACCTAGTAACCAATTTGGTGCACTCCTCCATAGATCCATGGCGGGGCTGATGACCGGGAAATCCACGCCGGAGGGGTCTCCTCCATGGAACAAAATCGAGAACACCTGGAGTACCAGATATGACTGTGTCGCCGCCGGCCGGATGAGATGCCTACCTGCTCAAAGCGCGGAGGGAGGAGGCCGGTCAGTGGTGGTCGGCGACAAAGATAGTCGGAGAAGCGACGAGGGAGACGCTCGGTGCGCTGCGCCTGTCGGTGTCACAATTGTCCACCAGAAGCTTCTCGCAATGGACAGGCCGGTCGCTCGCTTATATTTTCTTATTTATTTTAATTTTTGTTAGCGAGTAAGTTAGCGTTCAGAGCTGCGTCCTAGGCGCTTAGTTATTATTCTGATATTCTTCTATTTATTTTTGTTTTTATAAGCGCATGCTTAAGCGTCTCCCATTGTACCTGCTCTTAGATGGGTGATTATCTTACAAGAGTTTGATTTACATATTGTGGATAGGAAGTGTGCTAAAATCCTGTTGCTGATAATCTGTCTGGATTAGAAGATATCCCTGATGACCCTATTCCTGTTAATGATAGTTTTCCTAGTTAACAGTTAGCTGCAATAAAAGTGAGATCTCAAGAGAGTCCATGGTACGCTAATTATGCTAACTTTATTGTTTCCAAGTATTTGTCTCCTACCTTTACAGCTCAGCAAAGAAGAAAATTCTTCTATGATTTGAGGCATTATTTTTGGGATGACCCACACTTATATAATAAAGGTGTTGATGGTATTATGAGAAGATGTGTTCCTGAAAATGAACAACAAGAGATATTGAGGAAATGTCATAGTAGTGCTTATGCTGGACATCACGCTGGAGATAGAACTGCACATAAAGCTCTACAATCAGGTTTTTATTGGCCTACTCTCTTTAAAGATGCTAGAAAATTTATTTTATCTTATGATCAATGTCAATGGGTTGGAAATATTTCTAGACGTAATGAAATGCCTAGGAATTATTCTCTTGTTATTGAACCGTTTGATTATCGGGGTTTTGACTTTATGGGTCCTTTCCCTCCTTCAAAAGGCTACACTCATATTCTTGTTGCTGTTGATTATGTTACTAAATGGGTAGAAGCTATACCTACTAAAAGTGCTGATGGTGAAACGTCAATAAAAATGCTTAAAGACATCATTCTCCCTAGGTTTGGTGTACCTAGATATCATATGACTGATGGGGGTTCTCATTTTATTCATGGTGGTTTTAGAAAAACCCTTGCTAAATATGATGTTAATCATATAATTGCTTCACCCTATCATCCTCAAACTAGTGGTCAAGTAGAATTATCAAATAGAGAGATCAAATCTATCTTGCAAAAGACTATTAACAAATCTAGAAAAAATTGGGTAAGAAATTAAATGATGCTTTGTGGGCTTATAGAACCGCTTACAAAAATCCCATGGGCATGTCTCCTTCTAAAATGGTTTATGGAAAAGCTTGTTACTTGCCCCTAGAATTAGAACACAAAGCTTATTGGGCAGTGAAAGACCTAAATAGAGATTTCAAACTTGCTGGTGAGAAAAGGTTGCTTGACTTAAGTTCTTTAGATGACCGGAGGAGTGAAGCATATGAAAATGCTAAGCTATTTAAAGAGAAAGTTAAAATATGGCATGATAATAGAATTATTAAAAGAGAATTTCATGTTGGGGAGAAAGTGCTATTGTATAGGTCTCGTCTCAGATTTTTTGCAGGAAAATTACTCTCGAGATGGGAAGGACCTTTTGTTATCGACGAGGTATATCGTTCGGGGGCAATTAAAATTGTTTCCCTTGAAGACAACTCCTCACAAGTGATGAATGGCCAAAGACTCAAGCATTATATTTCCGGAGATCCTTATAATGGAAATGTTGATTGTATTCAAGCCATGATTCCGGAGGAGTTTATTAAGAAGCATATTTTAGAACCTGCAGAGTCGGTTTTCGAATAGGTAAGAGTTTTGGTAAGAAAATGTTCGCGAAACATCTTCCAACTTATATTTTTACTATTTTTAGAAAATATGAAAAATTATGAGCCAGAAACGAGACGGAGCCCGGAGGCTCCACACCATAGGGTGGCGCGGGCCCACCTCTGGTCGCTTCAGCCCATGGTGTGGGCGCCCCGGAGCCCCTCTCTGACTCGTTTTCGACCTGGACTTTCCTTTCGTTATGAAACTTTTTGCTATATAATCCCCCGGTCTGCCCGAGGTCCGTATATCATTTTCTCATTATGTTTCTGTTTTGATCTGTTTTCCTGGTAGGAGTTCGGAGTTTCTAGGTCAAGATGTCCTCCTTCAGCTCTAGCATTGAGGATTACGCTGCACGTCGTCTTCGACAAATCCAGCAAGACATCCATGAGGGTGCTTTTGCGGGATGGGCGACGGAGGAAGAGATAGATGCAAGGAGGGAAGACATGGTTAACAGTTTCAGGGATGAGATCCGGATGGGCTGCACCAGCATCAACGAGGAACCACACCTTTGTGGGGTCCATTAACCCTCAGCGTCGCCACTCTCATAATGTGCAGGGGACCGTGCCTCATGATCAAGACCCCAACGTGTTCCCTGTGATAGCTTAAGCACACCGGGTTGCCGATCAATTCTGCGAACAATACCGTATTCTCAAGGCCGAGGTAGCAATTCTGGAAGCAGAAAACATTGAACTTCGTCGCATCATCAAAGGCTTGCTGACTCCTCTCCGAGTGATTCCACCTTAACCACCACCGAAGAATTGATTCGTCATTGGTTTCGGCATCCCCTCGGCTTGTTCCAAGCTTGGGGGGAGTGTCGCGATATCACATCACTATCTTTCATCTTTTTACTTTTTCAGTAGAGTCATATCATGCGTAGAGAGGTTATCATATAGGATGGTTTGGAGTATGGAAGTGTCTCTCCCTAGTTGGTTATCGTTGTATCTGTTGGTGTGAGTTGCCAGTTTGAAATATTAATGAGAAGTCTCATCATTTACTTTCTATGCACATTATTTCAGTTTTCAACTTCTGTCATATGGTTGAGATTGCTATTAGTATTTGGTATCACTCTAGAGATCATCAAGTTAAATCTAGTTGGTTTTGGCAAACTTATCTTGGGTCAGCAGAAATAATAATTTGAGTTGCTAGTATAATAAAGAGGAATTTGCCAATTAGCTCATAAACTTAGTATTCACAAGTTAAGATTGTTTGTGCTTTCAATGAAGATTGCATGATTGGTTTCATCATATGTATATTTGTTTGTTTTCCTTCAACTCTTATGCTTGCTACCCAACCTTGCTAGCCAAAAACCCTGTACTGAGAGGGAATGCTTCTCGTGCATCCAAACCTTAAGCCCAAAACCTTGCCTTTTGTGTCCACCATACCTGCCTACATGTCGTATTTAACCGCCACTCCAAGTAAATTGCTCATGTGCTACCTTTAAAACTTTCAAATTACTCATGTTTTGTGTTCCCGTTTTAGCTCATGAGGACGCAAATAGAGAATCTTTATCTCAATTGTTGATTGGACTCACACACCTGGACTAGTGGCTTCATCCGCTTATCCAAATTCTAGAAGAGCTGGCAGCGGGGTTCCCAGCCCCAAATAATAATACAAATTTTCTTCGCTCTTTTTGCCCCTGATTTATGAGTCAAAGCATAATTGTGTAAACAAAAGAGAAAGAGGGATGACCTTCTATACCAGTTGCGTCCTTCTATGGGAGCCACTCTTGTGAATCTAGTTGGATTGTGACGTACTGTATTTTTTGTTTGCCATTCGTTGACATAAATATACACCTCTCAAAATTTAGACCCTCCTCCACGGTTTGTGATTTTTGGCAGGCACCCAAGGATTCGGTTAGCCATGGTTTGTGTAAAATGGATGGGAGGAGTGTCATGCATTTTATACCTCTGTTTATTAAAATAAAAGCTCTAGCACATGAGTGGTCAATGCTTCCCTCTATGAAGGCCCAATGTTTTACTTTAATGTTGAGTCAGTAAACCCATTTCCTTCTGTCTCCAGCAAGCATTTGTGTTGTTGTGTTCTCGTCATTTATATGTTGATTTATTCAGTCATGTTTTCTATCCTTCTTTGTTTAGCACATGCTTTATTATCTGAGTGAATATTATTTTGAAAGCTATGAATCACTGTAAAAGAGTTGTTATAATTAAACATGTTAAGATCTACCATATAAACCTTGTTATAAAGACTTCACCTAAGATAAGTATAATTCCATTAAATGTTCTCTGACCAAGAACGAAGTTTGCCATTACCAATTTTGATTTTCTCTTTTGTATCTTTGTTTGTGACTCCCTTTACTTGTTTGAAGTTAAGTTATATGAGAGGAAGTTGTTATTTGTAATGATTGGTGCATAGGTAAATGTGATGCTTCCTGTCGTATTTTATTTATCGACTCTTCACTCCATAAACCCGTGGTCATGTTTTCTGAGTTCAGTTTCGCTTGGGGAAAAGCGAGGTCTGAGCTTCGGGGGAGTTGATACGTCCATTTTGCATCACTATTTTATATCATAATTTTCTGTTATTCATCGATATATTTCATGTTATGATGCATCCCTTATGTTATTTTATCTTATTTTGCATGTTTTCTAATTTTTGGAGAATAAACACCGGGACCAGAAATCTGATGGAAAAAGCACCATCGAGATACCATATTTCAGAAGATCAGAAGAAGAAGGGGGACATCTGGGGGTTCCTAAAAGTTCAGAGGAGGAACTCAGCGAAAAGGAGAGCCGGAGGGGGCCACCAGGGCCACACCTAGGGGTGGCGCGCCCCCTGGCCGCGCCACCTAGGGGTGTGGCCACCCTGGCCCACCTCTGGGGTCATATTTGGTGTGCCTGGCCCCGAGGGAACCCTAAGCCTCATTCCATCCTCGAAGAATTATTCCGCCACCGCTGCGGGGTGGAAAACACCCGAGAGAGAAAAGCTCTCTGGCAGAGAGAAATCTGCTAGGGAAATTCCTCTCCGGAGAGGGGAAATCACTGCCATCGTCACCGTCATCGCTCCGGGCATCATCAAGATCGTCGTCATCATCGTAATCACCACCAACACCATCACCCCCATCATCCACCTTCATCCCGATGTAACAATTAGGGGCCTCTATCGCTGTTTTGCATTAGATCTCTCTCCCGGTGTGGATTACTTGTTAGTAGTTGATGCTTGTGAGATTTATCGGTGTTTGCACTTTATGACCAGATTGTTATCATCCATTATATCACCTCTGATGATGATCTATATGATGTGTTGTGAGTAGTTCGTGTTGTTCTTGAGGACATTGGAGAAGTCAAGTTGTTAGTAGTGAAGTAATGTTGAATAATATTTAATGTTTGATATTTAAGTTGTGGTGTTATTCTTCTAGTGGTGTCATGTGAACGTCGACTACATGATACTTCACCATTTATGGGCCTACCTGATACTTCACCAACATATCTATAATTTATGATGCTCTATGATCATATTTTGCCAATTGCTACTTGTTTTCTCCCTTATTTATAGCATTTTTATACGTTTTCCGGGACTAACCTATTAACAAGATGCCAAGTGCCAGTTCCCTGTTTTCTGCTGTTTTTGGTTTCAAAAATTTTGTTCTACAAAAATTCTAGGAATTGGACTTCACAAAGCCCGATGTTCCTATTTTCCCCGGAAGCATCCAGAACACCGAAGAAGAGTCGAAGACGGGCAACAGGGGGGCACACCATAGGGTGGCGCCCCCTGGCCGCGCCACCTATAGGTGTGGGGCCCCTGGAGCTCCACCGCCTTTGCCCTTTCGCCTATTTAAGCCCCCCGGATGGAAAACCCTAAACACCTGATCAAAAAATCCCCGAAAAGTTCTACAGCTGCCGTCACCGTCAACCCTAGATCAGAGGGGTTCTGAAGCTATTTCCGGCACCCTGCCGGAGAGGAGATCATCACCGGAGGCTTCTACATCACCATGCATGCCTCCGGAGTGATGCGTGAGTAGTTCATCCTTGGACTACGGGTTGGTAGCTGTAGCTAGATGGTTGCCTTCTCCTTATATGCATCCATGTTTAGATCTCGTGAGCTGCCTATCATGATCGAGATTGATATTATGTAATTCTATATGCTGTGTTTGCTGGGATCCGATGAATATTGAACTTATGCCAAGTTCATTATAGTCTTTATTTGCATATGCTATTTGTGATCTTGCATGCTTTCCGTTGCTAGTGGTTACTCTGGCCAAGTAGTTGCTAGTGACTCCAAGAGGGAGTATTTATGCTCGATAATGGGTTCATGCCTCCTTTTCACCTTGCTCGAGTGACAGAAACGTGAAGGGGGAGGATGTGTTGTTGCCATTAGGGAGAAAACATCGGTGAGAGTGCCCGCGTGCATAATCATTTCTTACATTACACACTTTGTTTAATGCAATTATCTGTTGCTTGCAACTTAATAACTAAGGGGGTTCGGATGATAACCTGAGGGTGGATTATTAGCCATAGATGCAGATGGATGTCGGTCTATGTATCTTGTTGTAATGCCCGAACTAAATACCATAGTAATCTTCATGTCATATTGTGCACTACGGTGCAACCTCTATTTGTCAATTGCCCAACTGTAATTTGTTCACCCAGCATGCTATGTTTTATGGAGATACACTACTGGTGAAACTATGAACCCCGGTCCATTTTCTTACACTGTTCAAACAAACCACAACTATTTCCTGCTTTATTTACTTACTGCAAGCATACACTGTTTTCCACACTATACGTCTAATCTTTGTTTTCAACAAGACCGGTGAGATTGAAAACCTCACTGTACCGTTGGGGCAAAGTATTTTGGTTGTGCTGTGTGCAGGTTCCACGTTGTTGCTGACACCGGTGAAGCGCCAGCACCACCGTCAGTGGCATCAACATTCTGAAGGTACTCTTTCTCCTACTGGATTGATAACCTTGGTTTCTAGCTAAGGGGAAATACCTACCGCTGTGCTCATCACACCCTCCTCTTGGGGTCTCCCAACAAACGTGTGTATCATGAGCATCACTGCCCCCTCTCTCTTTATTTTTCTCTCTTTTGCCCCTTTCTTTATTTTTTTTCCTTTTTCTTTTGGGCTTTTCTCCTTTTTATATATATAACCTCACTGGTAGGGGCAACACTCTATTTTACAATGAAACAACAAACTTTTAATACTCACAACTCAAACTGAAATATCTCTGATTTCTAAATCTAAATGCTTCTATCAGTGAAGCACTATGCAAAAATAATGATGGAGCATGAAAAGTAACATACTGATGATGGATGTTGTATGACAATATATCTCGGAATGGCTATGGAAATGCCATGGTAGGTAGGTATGGTGGCTGTTTTGAGGAAGAAAATTTTTCGCTTATGTGTAGAAGAACAAAGTTCTCCCACGGGGTTTGGATGTACTGGCAAAGTTTGCACCAACTCTCAATGTGAGAATGAGCAATGCACAGTACCAAAGATGCTAGCAAATATGGATGGTGGAAGTGCCAGAAAATCGCAACATAGAACTCACAAGTTAAAAGGTTCCAAATAAAATCATGATAACATAAGGCATAATGAAAATCACTCCAAGAGGGTCTGTGGCAGTGACAAGTAACTATTAGCTACCCCGACCGTAGCACGTAACAAAAAGCCATTACGATTACTATCAGCAAAGGAAGTCATATACCATTATCCTATCAACTGGTTATTTGAGTGTGGCACAGTTTTAAGCTTCTAGACCAACCATTAATTGTTTTTACTCTACTAAACCAGCAATTTTACCATTAAGCAAATTAATATCTCAAAATAACAGCAAATAATCAAGTGAACCATTTTAATGATCTACAAGAACATGCAAGCATTTTCGTTATACCATCTACCACACGTAAAATTTTCTACCAAACACCAAACAACAAAAAATATCCAAGAGATACAACAATGAAAAAAGAGAGTACTAACACAAACTTACTAAAACTAACATCTATGTATAAGAGACGCAAGAAAAACATGAGCTAAACAGGAATTTTGCAGCAGCTAGAAGAAAAATTAAGAATACGAGCATACTGAGTATTCAAACGAAAAAACGGAGCATGTCTCTCTCTCGCACACAAAGATTTCTAGGTTCCAACTATATTATTGCAGCAAGGAAAACAAAATAAAACAAAGGAAAACAAAAGAAAAATAAACAAACGCTCCAAGTAAAATTCATATGATGTGACCGAATAAAAATATAGTTTCACTAAAAGTGACCAGATAAATTGTTGATGAAGAAGGGGATGCCCTTGGCATCCCCAAGCTTAGATGCTTGAGTCTTCTTAAAATTAGTCGGGATGAATAACTGGGGCATCCCCAAGCTTTAATCTTGCACTCTTCTTGATGACATTATATCACCCTCTTCTCTTGACCCTTGAAAACTTCCTTCACACCACACTCAAAGAGTAATTCACATTAGAGAGTTAGTGCAGCAAACAAAAATTCATGGGTTCTGCATGGGAACAAATGCTATAGATACTTTTAAACATTATATACAACCACTGATGTTTCGTGAAGCAAATAAATCCACTTGACATCGTAAAAGAGCAAATGCAAGAAAAATGACACAATCTTCCAAAACCAGAACAGTCTATAGAGGCGAATTTTTTCGGGGCACTTACGTTGCTCAAAATCGAAAAAGTTGCAGAATGAGCTGAGCAATAAGCACAAAAATTTCAGGTCATTCTGATTTTCCTATGAATTATACGATTTTTTTTATGGACAACAGAAATCTGTTTCGTGCGTAGAAATCCAAAACCAACTCCAGCTCTCATCAGAAACTTTACTTGGAACAACTAAAACATGAAAATAAAGATACAAAGGAGTTGCTAGAGAAGTATACAACCCCTTGACTAAAAGAAAGCAGAGAAAAACAAAGCAAAAATAAAACCATGGGTTATCTCGCAAGAAGTGCTTTTATTTAACGCTTTTTAGCTAGGCATGATAATTTAAGAAGATGCTCACATGAGAAATATGAATTGAAGAAAAAGATTGCATCAAGAAGCAAATGTAAAACAAATTTAACTCTAACCCACTTCCTATGAAAAAGAATCTTGTAGAAGAACAAGTCAATAAGGCACAAAGCGGCTAGCATAGGAAGACAAAATAAGTGCAACTTCAAAATTTTAAACATAAAGAGGGGAAACTTGATATTGTTGAGATGCATAAGACTATGTTTCCCTCTCTCATAATAACTTTCAGTAGCATCATGAATAAAATTAACAATATAACTATCATGAGCCACATGCATAAAAGAATTAATACTCTCCACATAAGCATAGTCATTCTCATTAATAGTAGTGGGAGAAAATTCAACAAAATAGATATCATTATTATTTTCATCACCATAATCATCAAATATAGGAGGCATATTATAATAATTATTATCTTTCTCCTCAATAGTAGGTGGACTGAAAATATCATATTCATCATTGTAGTCATCATATATTGGAGGCAAAGTATCATCAAATAAAATTTCCTCCTCAAAACTTGGGGGACTAAAAATATCATATTCATCAAAATCAGCTTCCCCAAGCTTACACTTTTCCATAGCATTAGAAATAATGGTGTTCAAAGAATTAATACTAATAACATTGCTACTAGCATGCAAATAAAGCTCCATAGGTTTTTTAATTCTCTCTTCAAACACTTCATGTCCTAACTAAAGATAAAGATTATAAAGTTCCCTCATATTTTTGTTGTTTTCTATTAAGACTAACTAGTAAAAATAAAAACAAGGAACAAGTAAAAATAAGCCTAACTAGTGAAAATAAAAACAAGAAACAAAAAGATATAATTGCAGAATCTAAAGGAAATAACTTCGAGCACTCACAAAGGATGTGAGTACCTTTTACCTTACCTCCCCGGTAATGGCGCCATAAAAGAGCTTGATGTCTACGCATGCTTCTATTCTCGTAGACAGTGTTGGGCCTCCAAGTGCAGAGGTTTGTAGAACAACAACAAGTTTCCCTTAAGTGGATCACCCAAGGTTTATCGAACTCAGTGAGGTGGAGGTCAAAGGTATCCCTCACAAGCAACCCTGCAATCACGATACAAAAAGTCTCTTGTGTCCCCAACACACCTAATACAATTATCAGTTGTATAGGTGCACTAGTTCGGCGAAGAGATAGTGAAATACAAGTAGTATGGATGATTATAAGTGATAATAGCAATCTGAAATAAAAATGGCAGCAAGCAAACATGTAGCAGAACTGATTGTAAACGGTGTTTCAATGCTTAGAAACAAGGCCTGGGGATCCTACTTTCACTAGTGGACACTCTCAACAATGATAAATGATACGTCCAAAACGTATCTCCTTTTCCGAACACTTTTTTTATTGTTTTCTTCTAAACTTGTGAGTTTTGGATACCACTAACACGGACTAACACTGTTTTCAGCAGAATTACCTTGGTGTCTCGTTTTTGTGTAGAAAAATCAACTTTCGGGAAAATGCCCAGAAAAGTTCCCATTGGTCCTAAAACACTAGAAGACCCCGGGAGCTAGAAGGGGGCCAGGAGGGGGCCCAACCACCCCTTGGCGCCCCCTGGCCATGCCGCTAGGTGGTGTGGGCCACTCCCTCACCCCCTCGGACTCCCTTTTCGACTACATATGCCCCGTAACCTAAAAACCGACAGGGGTCGTCATATTCCACATAAACACAGCAGAGCGCCGCCGCCACCGCGGACCTCGATTCGGGGATCAGAAGTTCATGTTCTGGCGCCCTGCCGAGACGGGGATTCGAAGGAGATCATCGCCATCAACACCGCCACCTCTTCTCCATCAACCATCCATGATTCCCCCATCCATGTGTGACTAAAAACCGCTGTAGGCTGAGAGGGGTGGAAGGGATTGGATGAGATCGATCATGTAATAATGCCATATTGTTAGGGCATAGTGCCTAGTATCCATTGTTAGTGTTTTCTACTGTTGTTGCAACTTGTTATGCTTTATGCTTGTCACTAGGGCCCGAGCGCCATGATCTCAGATTTGAACATGTTATTGTTTCATTAGTATAATTATGTTTCTTGATCATATCTGCAAGTTGTTTACACATGTCATTGTCCGGAACCCGAGGCCCCAAAGTGACAGAAATTGGACAACCGGAGGGGATGGTTGTGATGTGAAAATCACGTGTGTTCATGGAGTGTTAATGCTTTTCTCCGGTGCTTTGTTAAAAGGAGCACCTTAATTACTAGTAGTTTCCCTAGAGGCCCCGCTGCCACAGGCTGGTAGGACAAAAGATAGTATGCAAGTTTCTCATTGCGAGCACGTACGACTATATTGCAACACATGCCTATGGTTTGCGTAAATGTTTGATGCTTTATTATTATTATCTGCAATGACCGTGTTAGATTATTACATGACCTATGTTATCCATGCAACGCATGTCCATCCATTCCCTCTATGCCTGCGGTACTTCCCATCCTGCTGTTTTCCGCGATTGCTACTTCTATTACTATTTTACTACTGTTGTTATTTTATTTCTACTGCTGCTATAAAACTGTTACCACTGATAAATTGTTGCGAGAAAGTCTACTTTCAGGTGCAGCTGAATTTACAAGTCAGTTGTTAAGGCTGATAAATACTCTTTGGCTCCCCTTGCGTCAAATCAATAAATTTGGGTTTTACTTCACTCGAAGACTGTTGCGATCCCCTATACTTGTGGGTCATCAAGACTATTTTCTGGTCGTTGATGGGGAGCATAGATTTATTTATTTTCTCACTTGATCGTGATATTTTTTGTTGCAAGCCATTCATCATGGGCAAGACTCGTGATGGAAAAGTTCCTATATTACCATCCACTACAAGAAGAGGTACAACTCTGAACACCTCTGCTACTCTTGATTCACCGTCGGTTATGAGTAAGCTTCTTACTCCACCACATGCTACACGTACTATTACTTCTGCTGAGTCTGAGAATGTTCCTGATACTTTTGATGATTCTTCTATTGTGCTTGATGATACTGGTTCTCTAGGTCCTTTCCTAGATGCTACTGTTGCTAGATCCAAACAAATTAAAAATGCTGAAATTTCTGTTGAAAATATTGTCACACCTGTTAATTCAACTAAGCTTATTGATGATCTTGATGAAACCTATATTGAACTTAATGATGATTTTATTGAAGAAGCTCGTGCTACTACTGGTGCAAGTGCTCTTAAGAGTCTTCTTGCAAGACATGTTGTGAAATATAAATCTTCTCTTGATGCTAAGTTTGCCACATCTCCCATACACATTATAGACAAGGATTATGATTTCTCTTTAGATTTATCTTGTATATCTATTGTTGAGAAGGAACATTTTTTGTGGAACTAAAAGAATAAGTTCTATGGAACAGATGAATGAGCTTTCACCTTTGAGTAGTTTATTTTCTGATGATACTAAGCTGCGTACTTATTTTGTTACCAAGATCTTCCCTTTCTCATTGAAAGATGAAGCTAAAATTTGCTTTAACAATCCGTCACCTGTGCGTATTACTGATCCTATGGATTTGGTTTATGATTTCTTTCAAAAACATTTTCCTGCTAGTGCCCAACATGCTGCTATGTAGGACATCTTTAACTTTGAGCAAGTTGAAGGAGAAAAATTGTTTGAATCTTGGACAAGGTTTTGTTCTTTGATAAGAGCTAGCCCTGGATATCCATTACCTAAAAAATGAGCTCTTAGATATATTTTATAATGGACTAACAGTTGAATCTAGGACATACCTGGATAGTTGTGCTGGTTGTGTTTTCAGGAAAAGAATTCCAGAAGAAGCTGAGGAATTAATGGCTAAAATAGCCAAAAATAATGATGATTGGAATATACGTGAGCCTACACCTACACCAGAGCCAACACCAATACCCAGACCCAAGAAGAGAGGGATGATTGAATTAAATGATGAAGTGATGAAGGAATCTAAGAAATCTCTTAAAGAGAGGGATACTAAATCTGAAGATGTGAAGAATTTACCTCCTACAAAAGAATTATGTAAGCCTATTCCTCATCCATCAACTGTGTAGGTACACTCTCTCCAATGCTTTGATAATAGAGATATTCCCTATTCTAAACCACCTGATCAATGCTTAGATGAATTTGATAATTATGTTGTTAAGGAAGAGAAATTTAATATGAGAGTGCAAAACCATCTTATGGAAAACTCTAGAGCTATTGATAATTTGCATGGTATTATTGAGAGAACCTCCAATGATGTTAAAATGCTTGTTAAACATTTTAAAATGGTTCAAACTCAAATTGATTAACTTACTAAAGTGCAAAAAGTCATGCTAGCTAATGCTTCTAGAGATAAACATGTTTGGGAAATAATTAGTAGAAGTGATGTTTCTACTCAGGTACCCTTGTATCATGAAGGACCTCCTAAAAGAATTGAACAAGATTCTTAGCAACTTAAAAACAATAGTTCTCCTTCTAAGAAAAAGAAGAGGAGACATAAAAATGTTGTAGAATCTCCTGAACCTGCTAGAGATCCTAATAGTATATCTATTTCTGATGCTGAAACGGAAAGTGGTAATGATAAAAGTGATGCTTGTGATAAAAAAGAAACTGTAGCTGAACCTGAAAAGCAAACTAAAACTGCAAAGTATACTAAGGAGGATTTCATTGCTAATAAACATGGTACTGAAAGAGAGTCTTGGGTAAAAAAAGCAATGCCTTTTCCTAATAAGAAACACAAATCAAAGGAAGAAGAACATTATAACAGGTTTTTTGAATGGATGAAATCTCTGTTTTTGCAAATCCCTTTGACTGATGCTATTAAAGTGCCTCCTTATTCTAAATATATGAAAGATATTGTCTCCAACAAAAGGAAAATTCCTAATGAGGAAATGTCCACTATGCTTGATAATTACTCTTCCAATGGAAAGGTTCCAAAGAAGCTTGGAGATTTTGGTATTCCTACTATCCCATGTTCTATTAAAAATAATTATGGTAGAACTGCTTTATGTGACTTGGGAGCTGGAGTTAGTGGTATGCCTTTTTCTCTCTACAAGAGACTCTCTCTTGAAAAATTGATACATACTAATATATCTTTGCAAATGGCTGACAAATCTATTTCTATTCCCGTTGGTATATGTGAGAATGTTCATGTTCAAGTTGCTACTAGTTGTTTGATAATAACTGACTTTGTTGTGTCGGAAATTCCTCAAGATGATAATATGTCTATTATTCTTGGGAGACCTTTTCTTAACACTGTAGGGGCTGTTATTGATTTCAATCAAGGAAAAGTAACTTTTAATGTTAATGATAAAGAACATACTTTTTATTTTCCCAAGAAGATTGATAGAAGATATGGTTTAAATTGAATTGAAAATATTGAGACCATCAAGATTGGAGAATTTTATTGTCCCATTCCAGTACCACCAAAAGAATATGAAATTATTATGATTGGAACTATGTCTATCGAGGTTGAGGTAACATAATTATTTAGTGATTAGTAAAGTTTTGCTTCATATGAACATTGTTCTGGTAACAAGACTTGATCACCCATGTTAACAAAATGATTTTTAGTGAAGAGGACAATGTTTTCACTATGTTTTCACCTTCCCCATTATGTTTTCACCATGTTTACTTCTGTTATCACATTTCTACTTTAGCACAATCATGTTTTCCATCATCCATATTCATGTTTTCCTGATGTTTTCACCCTGATTACTATGGTTATGCATGTTTTCACCACCCATACTTTTGTTTTCACCACTTCCACCTTTGTTTTCTTTGGATAATTTTCCATCGGAGTGTCATAGAACTTTTGTAATTCTGGTTTTAGTTTTGTTTTCCACCTTTTCACTTTTGTTTTTCTGGTTTTTATTAATTATTAAAATTCTAGAAATACCTCAAAAATAAAGTTTCACGAAAAATTTCAGAAAAATTATAATAAATTTTTATGTCAGGCAGAGAGCCACCCGGGAGGCTCCAGGGGGACCCACCAGTCAGGCATACCATGGGGTGGCGCGGCCAGCCCCCTGGTGGCGCCAGCACATGGTGTGGGGCCCCTGGCCCCCCACTAACTCTCTCCCCTGCCAAAGTTTCTTCTCTCACCTCCCAAACTCAGCCCATTTCCTGGAACCTGAGTTCTTGCTGTTCTTCCTCGAGATTTTTTGATCTCTTTGCTCAGCCCGTCATTTGTGCTAAAATTTGGTGCATTTGCTCTCCGTTATGTGACTCCTCCGAATATCCAAGTAGAATTTTGTTTGGTAAGTATTTCTTGAGTATTTTGGTACTATAGGTGACAACTTATGTGAGTTTGCATGCTTGATTTGAGTAGAAATAATGTAGTTTTGATACATGTTTAGCTCTCCTATAAGTCCCCATGGTAGTTTCCACCTTATAGTTGCTTGAAATTAATTTTTGTGATGATTGTTGAAAAATTTCAGAGATGGAGCACAATGTACATCAACTAAACCATCATGAGTTGGAGTTTCATGAGGTCACGCTCGTGTACCATGAAGAAAGAGTGTTCCCATCGATTTATCCGTGTTAGGAATTCATGCGGATTACAGGAATTCTGGGGGAGTTCAATACCCTTGTGCATAATGCAGGCTTGGACCATTTCATTGAGAATGAACCTATCCAACATGTGAAACTAACTATGTCTGTGGTGCATGATTTTAGCTTTAGATGGTCCTCAACTAACCCTATGGTCCACTATAAAATTTACAATAAAGCTGTACACTTGCCATTCAGTGATTTTAGTGCAGCTATCAAGGTACCAGAGTGGGGTTCATGTGAGAAGATAAGAGGGCAGCCTAAACCACTGCTGGAATTATATGAGTAGATTTTCCAAGGAAGAAGCTTCATAGGGGAGAGTGGTAAAATACGAGAAATTCAACTCCCTAGCATTCGATACTTTGCTTATTTCATTTCTAAATGTGTGTTAGCTAGAAAATTGCCAACAAGCTATCTGTTTATGATTTGGCATTTATTTCAGCTGCCTTAAGATGTGATAGGTCTTATAACTTTGGTGCTTTAATTTCTTACTGTCCCTCGCTTAACCGTGAGAAGGTTGGAATTTGTGGGCGTCTTATTGCCTCGCGCTTGCTAGCTTTGCATGGTTTGGAGCCACACCCTCTAGACCTGCAGTTTCCTTTAGAGAGGTTGGACCTTGTTTCCATGGTTCAACATAAGTTTCTTTCTACCCATGCTCACTTGCACAATTTATCTTTTGAAATAACTTTCTCCAAACAATCCAGGTGGAGAGTGACTAAAACTGTTAGGAAAGTACTTTTGCCTGCACCTCTTTTGTTTAATCTTAATTAATGACACGCAAGGATGGATGCTTTCTGAGAGTGAGCTGGACACATACATTGAGCACCACCTCTAGGAAGGGGAGGATGACGGAGAGGGGGACAATAGTGAATTCGTCTATCCCTTCGACACCACGGGGATTCCGTACCAGCACTCCGGTTATGACTATGCGCCTGATGCTTCATCTTCTTCTTGGGCGCACGAGTACGACCATGCGAGGGACGACCCACCATAGTGGGGATATTTCCCGCGTCGTGATTGATCTCCACTTAGGCCAAAATCCTAAACTTGGGGGAGGTATACCGACACCACACTCATTTATATATCATGTTTGGACGGTTCTTTGTATATCTATGTTTTCGTTTCTTTCGTTTATTTTCGTTTTCTGTGGTGACCCAGCACACCACTGCATGTGTAGTGTGCAAGTCGATGACATAATACTCACAGAAGGACTTATCCGTGAATATTACATCCCTCAGAGTAGTAAAACAGAAACATAGTAGGACCAGGCAAAACTATAGGATACAAACTTCATTACAAAATTGTCGAGACATCGTAGTAGTTTTCATAGACTGGGGTGCCATGAGACTACGGTAGAGACGTGGGGTAACGGGATAGCGTAGTAACACAGAACACGGGATTTACCCAGGTTCGGTACGTCGCGACAGTACGGCGTACCTACTCCTGCACTTCTCACTATGTGGGACTAAAGCCCGTATAATAAGGTTACAATGTAAAGGAATAGATCCAGCTACTCGTCAAGGATGAACTTCTCGGCGAGTTGCGTAAGGCTTGAGCTTGGACCTAGAACCTTGGAACTAAAGGAACTTATGTAATCTATCTCCCGTCCGGCTTTATATAATAGCCGGATTAGGGCTTACAGAACCAGAAACCTAGAAGACTACGTTTAACTTGTAACTTGGAAAGTAAGGAATCCGTCTTCTCCTCCAAGCCAGATCACGCGGGCCGTGATCCGGGTTCTTCTAGAATCCGGCTTCTACGCGTTGGACTACTGGGCCGCCCAATGGACCTAAGCCCATTACCTTGCAGGCCACCCTGGTAGTCCAGCTCTTTTGTCTACCATCTTCTATACCCCTATTCGGTATATATCCGACAGTAGCCCCCAGGAAGGATCAAAACTCTGAAACTCCACCTTTCGTCAAATATATTTTGTCCGGGAAACTTGATTCAGCAGTCTTGATTCTTTCTTCTTTCCTTTTGAAGGAGATGGTAACATAAAACTCGGAACTATGAAAATCCGGCTTTTCTTCTCGCGATCCTTCGCGGAAAAGGAACACGTGACATCAGCGCTTTAATCATGCTGACGCAAGCGCCGCTTGGTTTCACGCGGGAAACCCTGCAACGTATCTCTGACATATTCTCACGAGAAACGAGGAGATAGCCATCATTCCTCTGTCGTTCCGTTTCCCGGATTTTCCGGCGAGCGACACGCGTCGAACATCCAACGGTCAAAAGAGCCGTTGGCGCGTATCTAGAGGTTTTTAGGCTATAAATAGCCGTCCTCGTCGTCTCCGGAAATCTTTCCTCACTCCCTCACTGCCCACGCCATTGACGCAAACGCGAGCACGAGAGCTAGAACGAATCCTTGCCCCGACGAGCTCTTTGCACGCCGGAGCGCTCCCTCATCACCGAAAACGATGGCTTCTCCGTCGTCCTCTCCGGCTCGCGCCTCCATCGACGAGCTTTTGGGCGACCTGGATCCACAGCTAGGGTCGCCCAAGCATGCCGGCGGCGGGCCGGAAAAAGCCACGGCATCCGCGGCGGGCGGAGGAAATGCTTCCGCCGCCGCGGACGTAGCGGGCCCAAGCACCACGACATTCCCGCCGTTCGCACCGGAAACGGCGGGGGCCAAGATTCACCCTCGTGGCACTGAGCGCTTCTCCGCCGGAGCTGATGAAGAAGCAGAATTCGTCGGAATTTGGAATCAGAGTGATACTTCACTCGTCCTCCTTCGTCGGATGTCAAGGGATAGATTAATAGTTAAAGGCAAATGGCGGATCTCGAAGAATGAGCCAGAGCCCAAGCCAAAGGAAGGAGAACGCGTCCTCCTCACCTCTCATATCACGAGAGGTATGGGTTTTCCCCCTTCCGCCTTTTTCCTAGACGTCCTCAACTTTTATGGTGTTCAACCACATAATATCTCTCCAAATTCCATCCTCCAATTAGCTAGTTTCCAAGCTCTTTTCGAAGGGTATCTTGGAATAACTCCCAACTTAGACTTCTGGCATTATTGTTTCGAGGTAAAACACAACATCACAAACGGTGTTTCGCCCATCTGCGGTACCATATCTTTTATCCTCAGAAACTTTAGGGAAGAATGGTATCCAAGGATAAGAATGCCGAAACCTGACCAATCTTGGCTAGGTTCTTTCTTTTATCACCAAGACATTCTGTTTCCCAACAAAGAAACCGGACTTCCTCCCTTTGTCAATTCTGCTGCTATTCCTCATGAGAATTGGACACTTGCAATAACAGAGGATTTGCCTAAAAGCCTGATGAACATAAAGCGTCGCATTGCCAAACTTTCTTCTTCTCAACCACCTTTGGTTTGGAAGGATATCGTTTTATGCTGGTTTGGACGTCGCGTACAACCTTTATCCCTTCGTTCCCGACTTCTTTGTGAGTACACGGGACCGTAAGATAGCATGAGAGGCACCGATAGGTCCTTTAGCAAGAAGGATTTTATAGAACGCCTCCACCAGATAGTTGCCGCCGACAGCCAGATTGAAGAAAGTCTAGCCATATATCATGCGGAAAATCTGGTTCCTAAGGTACTTTTCTTCCCTTGTTTCTGAGTTTCCTCAGATTATCTTCTCTCTTCATTTTTAACATACTGCTAATTCTTTCCTAGTTTGACGAACTTGGAGAAAATGATCTTGCTTCTGATGCTGAAATCAGCCAATTATATGCTGAGTTTTACAACAACCAAAAGCGCAAGAGGCAAACTACCATCAAAGAAGAATTTCCTTCTGCAGCTACGGGTAAAAGGGGAAAAACGAATATGCCAATGGGCGGAAATTTTCAATCACCCATCAGAAACGAATCCATTCCTGCTCCAGATGATATCCGGGTGAAAGAAGATCCTTTCGACGAACTCGGATATATTCGTCCGGAAGCTAAGAAGTTTTTTGCTCCTGCGCCTCTGGTTCGCCCTTGGCCACAAAATGGATTAGTTATCCGCAACAATATCGCATTCTCGCCCCGCCAGGTTATACACGATGGCCTTCACCACGTAGGAATTCTTTTCATGGAATATGCCAGAGAATTCAAGGAGACCTTAACTGATTTGCGAGAAATGAGCCAGGTAATACCTCTAGCCCCCAATCATTAAGTTGAAAATCTAAATTCTTCTTAATGATTCTTTGTATGCTTGTTCGAACTTAAGCATCTGGCTTTCATTTCCATGTTTCAGCATTCCGCAGATGCTATAAACGTGGAAGTTTTGAAAAAACTTAGCCTCAAAAGCAGAGAAGTAAAAACACTTCAATCTGTTATTGAGTCAAAAAGCAACGAACTGGCGTCGACTCAGAAGCAATTATCCAAAGCCACCGGTATTTTACTTCGTGTTCATTGATTTTTGCTGGAAAATCATTTCTGGATCTTGCCGTAATGTCGGATTATTTTGTCCCTACTTTTCAGCTGCTTTAACCAAAGCCAAGAAACTCACAGCAAACGCTGCTTATTTTTCTCAACTTCGTGAAGAAAACTCCAATCTTCGAAGTGAACTTTTAAAAGTTCGAGAAGAACTGGAAGCCAGTAATCTAGCCCTTGGGATTGCGCAATCCAAGGCTTCTTTGCAGGCAGCAGAGGATAAGTCTATTATCAATGACTTAGAAAGTATGCTATTTCCTCGTATGAAAGAAAGCGATGAAATTGACGCGGTTCTTGGTAATTTGACTTCTTTTACCAATACTTTCATGTTATATTCTTGTACTTTCTAATCTTTGCCTTTGTCAAAAAAGCAGGAAATTTTCCAGGGATTTCTCGGACGGAAAAGATCCGGGTCTTTGGGAAGATATGGAATTCAATCAGAAATGCAGGAATGCACTTAATTAGTAAATTCCTACCCTCAAGCAATATACAATTTTCAGAAGTTTACCGACTTCCGGATGGCATCATGGAGGTAGCAAATTCGAAGGAATCTTTCCTTCGCTCTGCTGCACGGGGTGGTGCGCGGATGGCACTTGGCCTCATGCGCTTACACTACCCTGATGCAAAATCCTGGCGTGTAGCATCCGGTATTCCTCAAGAATGCTCAGAAGCACAAATAAATGCAATCTTTAAAGAAGTTGAAGGCCATGCCACGCAGATTGCCTCCATGGTAAATATCTCCATTACTTATCCAGAAGAAGAAGTGCCCGCAGCCCCCGAGAATGATGGCAGTGATGAAGACTCGGAAATTTAAGGGGGCGCACTTTGACCTGGATGATGGATGCATATAGTAGCTTCTTTACAATGTAATTCATATTGTAATACTTCTATGTCATTTGTCGGAACAAGAACTCCGCCTTTTGCGATTTCAAACTTCTTGCAAAGTTTTTTCGGGTTTGGCTGTTCCTTTATCTTCTAAGTAATCTGGTATATATGCTTTAACTGGCCTTAGTGTTTGAAATGGCTCTAATAGCATTATGAATCGTTATGCCGAGTAACTGGGGACGAACCAAGCAGTTTTGAAACTCGAAAACATGAATCATGCTAAAGGCATTTTTACTAACTAGTTCCAGTAACCCAGCATACGCATAATCAGATAAAACTTAGAGAAAACAAGGAACTGTTCTGAAACTTGGGCACGCAGGCACAATCCGAGTTTCCTTTAACCTTTAACAGGCCGAATCATTCAGCTTTTAAACACCGAGCACGCAGGCACAATTCGGGTCAACATTGAGTATTTGTAAGATCATTGGGAAATAGATAAAAACGGAAATATTTTGTACTTATAATGAATATGAATTCCGATAACTTTATTTCATGATCTCAAAGATGTTTACATAGAAATTGAACTAAGTGTAGAAGGGACGTAATTGCTGGATACTCCAAGGCCTATTTGTCTCTCCTAGTTCAGCATCTATCTTTCTCTTTCTTTTGCGATTCGGCTTTTTGGGATCATCCTCCGTATCTCGAATGTCGACAAGATAATATGATCCATTCTTCATGGCTTTACTGATGACAAATGGTCCTTCCCATACTGGGGCCAATTTGTGCTTCCTTTGTTGCACCAGTCTCAACACCAAGTCACCTTCTTTAAAAGAACGATGCCTGATTTTACGACTATGATAACGTCGTAAACCTTGCTGGTAGATGGCGGATCTTTGAAGCACAAGTTCTCGCTCCTCTTCTAGGAGATCGACAGCATCCTGTCGTGCTTCCTCGGCATCCGAGTCGTCAAAATTTTGCACTCTTGGGCTATCATGGATCATGTCCGTTGGAAGCATAGCTTCCGCACCATAAACTAGGAAAAACGGAGTTTGCTCAGTTGACCTATTTGGCGTCGTTCGAATACTCCATAACACGGAAGGTAGTTCTTCTACCCATGCTCCAGCTGCTCTATGAAGAGGAGTTTCGAGTCTTGGGCGTATTCCTTGCAGGATTGAGCTATTCATTCTTTCAACCTGTCCATTAGATTGCGGGTGTGCCACAGATGCAAGATCCAAGCGAATTCCCGGTTTGTTGGCAGTATTTTGCCCAACTCCCCAATGGAGAAATTTGTCCCGTTAACGTTATTATGCTGTGTGGACCGCACATAACTCATTACTAAACAGATAAATGAAATTTCTGGCAGTTGCGCCGTCCAGCATTTATTGATGGGTTTAGCCTCTACCCATTTTGTCGTATATCTACTGCTACGAGTAGATGGTGTACAGTCCCCCTCTTGCATGATTTGAACGGGTCCATCATGTCTTGCCCCAGACCGCAACGGCCAGTGATAGGGATAGGTTTTTAAGTGCTTGGGCCGGCAAAATTGGTCTGCTTGGCGTAATATGGCATCCTTCGCTGTATTCACTGTGCTGTTCGGCGTCTGTCTTGGCTGTTAGCCAGAAAAACCCTGCACGAATGTTTTTTTTGACTATGCTTTTTGATTGAGCATGATGTACGCAATCGCCGGCATGGATCATGCAATATTTCTCTTCCTTCTTCTGGTGAAATACACCGCAGAAAAACTCCAGAAGTACTGCGTTTGTATAAGTGGTCGTTGATCACTACGTATCCTTTGCATCGACGCTGTATTTGCCTTTGCAGGACTTCGTCTGCTCCTTCCGGGTACTTCTGATTGACTAAGAAGTTTAAGTACGGGATTGTCCAATCCGGTTTAACGAACATGACTTCAATTGTTTCAGATGCTAAAGGGTAATCAACATCTCCACCTTTTATGGATGGTTCATGCAAATGCTGGACGAATACCCCTGGTGGTAAAGTTTTTACTCTCTCTGATCCCATGCGGGCTAACGCATCCGCGTTCCAATTTTCCTCCCTTTTATGTGAAGGACTTCGAACCCGAAGAAGCAGATGGCAAACTCATCCACCGTTCTCCGATATTCGGCCATTATGGGGCTTTTCGCGTCCAGGTTTGGTGAGCTGATGCTAGTACCAATCTGAGTCTCCATAGCACAAGATGTGTTTTACCCCTATTTCTTTTGCAATATGCAAGCCATGAAGCAAAGCTTCGTATTCTGCCACATTATTACTGGCGTTGAAGTGTATTTGCAATACGTACTCCATTGTGTCTCCCTTGGGAGATTTTAGAACTACGCCGGGGCTCCAGCTCCTTCCTTCATCTTAGACCCGTCAAGTGCATGATCCAGTACTCGGATTCTGGCATCGGTGTATTTTCCATTGCTTCTGTCCAGTCGGCGACGAAATCTGCCAAAACCTGGGATTTTATTGCCGTCCTTGGCTGATACTTAATGTCGAAAGCTGCCAGCTCGATGCCCCATTTAGCTACTCGGCCGGTTGCCTCCGCATTGTTTATAATATCTCCTAGTGGTGCTTTACATACCACTGTTATAGAATGTCCTTGGAAGTAATGGCGCAGCTTTCTGGATGCGAAAAATACGCCATATGCCAGTTTCTGATAGTGCGGGTATCTTTGTTTGGATTCGGAGAAAACTTCGCTTATGTAGTATACCGGATGTTGATCTGGTATGCTTTGCTCTTCTTTTGTCCGTTCCACAACGATTACCGCGCTAATAACCCGACTAGTAGTCGTAAGATATAGTAACATGGGTTCTTCATCTTTGGGAGATGCCAAGATGGGAGCGTTCATCAAGGTTTCTTTTAACTGGGCTAACGCTGCATCGGCCTCTTCTGTCCATTCGAACTTGTCGGATTTCTTTAACAGCTTGTATAGTGGCAAGGCTTTATCCCCCAGCCGACTAATAAATCTGCTGACGGCTGCAGCGGAACCCGTCAATCTTTGGACATCTTTTACACATGTAGGCTTTGAGATATTCAAGATTGCCTTGATCTTTTCCGGGTTAACTTCTATTCCTCTATGAGAAACGATGAAACCCAAAAGTTTTCCCGAGGGAACCCCGAATACGCACTTAGAAGGATTCAACTTCATCTTGTAAGTGCGCAAGTTTTCGAAGGTTTCTCGCAAATCCTCAAGGAGTGTATCTTTTTCCTTGGTTACGACAGCAATATCGTCCACGTAAACATGGACGTTTTTTCCAATCTGACTATGCAAACAACGTTGCATGCAACGCTGGTAGGTTGCACCTGCGTTCTTCAGGCCAAAAGGCATGGTTACGTAGTAATACGTCCCGTACGGGGTTATAAAAGAAGTCTTGATTTGATCTTCCTTTTTCATGCGTATTTGGTGGTACCCGGAGTATGCATCCAAAAAGCATAAAAGCTCAGAGCCTGCAGTGGCGTCTATTATTTGATCGATTCGCGGCAGCGCAAACCTATCTTTCGGACATAACTTGTTCAATCCTGTGTAATCTATACACATTCTGAGGGCAGTTGTGTCTTTCTTCGGTACTAGTACCGGATTTGCGGACCAGTCAGTATGGATTACCTCCTTGATGAAATCCGCTGCTAAAAGCCGGATAATTTCCTTGCCAATAGCCTTCCGTCTTCTTCCGTCAAATCGACGGAGACCTTGTTTGACGGGTTTTGATCCAGGAATAACCTTGAGTTGGTGCTCAGCAAGTTCCCTGGGTACGCCTGGCATGTCAGCTGGACACCAGGCAAAAATGTCCCAGTTCTCACGGAGGAACTTGATGAGCTCGCCTTCCTATTTGTCGGTCATCCCAGTCCCAACAACGACGAATTTTGTCGGATCTTTGGGATCTAGGATTACCTGTCTTGTATTCTCGGATGCCTTGAAGCTATCTGTTGGCTTCCGGGTTTCTTTTCCTGCCGGCATTTCTTTCGGTGATACCTCCTTGGCTAACTCCTTCAGTTCTTCCTGAGCTATAACTCTTTGAGCGCAAAGGGCGTTTTGCTTCTCCAACTCGTTTGCCAGCTTGAAATCACCGGCAATGGTGATTACTCCTCCTTTGGGTCCTGGCATCTTCAGCTTGTTGTAGATGTAGCAAGATCTTGCCATAAACTTGGCGAAAGCCGGACGTCCGAGTATTGCGTGATACACGCTCTCGAACGGCACAACTTCGAAGGATACTTTTTCCTGCCGGAAGTGATCTTTATCTCCGAAGGTGACATCTAGGGAAATTTCTCCTAGGGATCGTGCTTGCCTGCCAGGAACGATGCCATGGAAGCGTATATTGCTGTAATTGAGCTGGGACTCGGATATCTTCAAGTGCTTCAGTGTATCCAGGTACATTATATTGATGCTGGATCCTCCGTCCATCGGCACTCTTCTTAGCCTAGTGTTTTGAACAATAGGGCTTACAACAAGAGCTTGTGTGCCGGGTTCAGGGATATTTCCGGGATGATCAGACTGATCCCAGATTATCGGTGTGTTGGAATACTTCAAGAATTTTGGGGTTGCAGGAACAACCGCGTTTATTTCTCGAAGTGTCCTTTTGGCCACCTTTGCTGACGGGGTTGCTAGGAAAGTTAGCATTGCTTCTCCGTCAACTCTCGGAAATTTAGGTTCGCCTTTTCGCTGTTGTTCCTGGATTTTATCATCAGTGTCCGATTCACTGTCTTCTTTTTCAGCTTCTGGCTTTTGTTTGGCAGGTTTCCTCTTGGAACCCTTCCCTTTATTTCCGGATCCTGCATTGCCTTTCATATGCTTGTTTAACCGGCATTGCGCGTTCGTGTGGGTTGGTTTCCCAAACTGAGAGTGGTGGACGCAGGGTTCCGACTTAATTCTCTCACATTCCTCAGGAGTGTAATTGATGGGATCCGGACTGCGGCCTTTCCACTTGTTCCCTTTTTCTCCTCCAAAGGCTAAGTTAACTTCCTTGGGCTTTGTTGCTGACTCCGGAGTTCCTTTTTTATCAGAACGAGGTGTTTTCTTGGCCAGTATTAATGACTCAATATTGCCTCCTCTTGCTCTAATATCATCTTCGGCTGCAGCATGCTCATTAGCGGTTGTAAGCATAGATCCGAGATCTTTGTGCTTTTTAGAACCAACCATGAACGGTACAAGTCCGGGTTTTAGGCCATTGACGAAAGCATGCATTGCTTGTACGTCAGTTACTCCAGAGCAACTATTCTTCATTGCAGTCCATCTGGAGATGAAATCCACGTATGGTTCATCTTCAAATTGGGTGCAACGGTTCAGCTGGTTGATGCTATTTGGGCGTTTGTATGTTCCCCTAAAATGCTGGGTAAATACTCTCGCCATATCATCCCAACTGTCGACAGTTCTTGATGGTAAACCATTAATCCAATCTCTGGCTCCGTCTAGCAACATTAGGGGAAGAAACTTGACAGCTTCCAGGTCTGTCCCGTTGTTGATCTGGACGGCTGTGTAATAATCTGAAAGCCAGGTATCAGGGTTTGTACTGCCGGTATATTTTTGGTAGGTTGGACCAACTTTGGCGAAGCCAGAATGCAGGGTTATCCTTCGGATCCTGTCAGTAAAACACTTAGGACCAAAGTATAGATCATCCTTTTCTGCTCTGTCAATATGTGCAGAATATCTCCCGGCTGAATGGACAGAAGGGGATCTGCTCGGACCAAAGTATAGATCATCCTTTTCCATTGTTGCACGGACGCGTTTTTCCGAGGTTATCTCTGTCTCTTCCGTTGTCACGCCCTCTGGGATTAGGTGGAGTCTTGCTCCTATACCTTTCCTTATCTTTGGGCGGTGTCCAAGATCTTTCACGTCTGTGAGGCGTATCGTATCTTCCAGCTTTTTCAGCTGGGTTTCTCGGAGGTGGCATTATTTTGCCGTCATTCCGGTGTTTGTCTTCCCGATCGTGTGGTTTATATCCATCTTTCGGGAGATGAGGTCCGGTTCTAGACGCTGCGTCCCGGTTGTCGGGGTTTTTCTTGTCTTTTCTCGGATCCTCTTTTTTATCCGAATCTCCGGGTTCTTCCGGTCCAGGTGCTCCAGCAGCGCAAGTAACAGTTTTGCAGAGGGCGGAATTATCATGCAGCCTCCCTGATCGCTCTTGTCCTCGCTGTTGCTGCTGTAATGCTTTCCCTAGGAAAGCATACACCCCTTGGAGTTTTTCCCCGTTGGAGTACAAATCATTGTTCAAGATGGCGAACGCTGCTTCCGCGTTTTCAGCTGCGGTTTTGTATATTGGTTCGCCCTTGGCATCTTTGCCGTTTAACTGCTTTTGCCAAGATGGGTTATAGAACCTTTCTTTCGGCGGCAGTTCTTCCGGTTTTGCAATTCCGGGTAACCTCGTAGGTTTTAAGGCAGATCTATGCTTTCTCTCGTACTCCTCAATTTCTTCCTTCATAATTTTGATGTCATTATGGGTTTGTTGGAGATGTTGCCGAGATCTAAGCAGTTGTTGCTGTTGCCGTTGGAAAGCTTGTCTCCTGGCTTCCAGCATCTCAGGGGGTTCATTGGGTCCCACTGGAGTTTGTAATAGTTCTTGCTCTTCCAGTTCTGTCATTGGCGGAGCAGTGATTTCCTTAGATTTCTTTTCCGTAGGCTTTGTGCCACTAATATCTCCAACTTCCAGGTTTCCATCAGCGAGATCAGCTGACTTTTTCTTCCGGAGTTTGTACTGGAGTTTTTTAGAAGCACGGTGCTTTTTCTTGGAAGACGGAGGTTTTTTGACAGGTTCATCCTCTGTCATCTCCTTGACATTAGGAAATATCGGAGAAGTTTCTCCGTCTTCCCTCTCCTCTGCTGGCAGAGGGGTTTTAGGGCTTTCCTGTCTATCGGCACCCGTTGTATCGGCTGGTTTTGCCATTAGCACTTCATGGAATCCCTCTTGAAAGGACTTAACTTTTCTTACGAAGGCATCATCATCTTCGTCTTCGGATTCGAAGTTATCCGATCCGGTTTCCGACTCCAATCTCGCCTCAATGGCGGCAAGCACGGACTCTGTTTCCGAGTTCATCGTCTGGTTGACGGATGTCGGATCTTCCGTCTCTGTGACGGGTATTGGTTCTTCCGTCTCCGTGACGGGTGTATCGTTGTCTGCCTCTTGCACGGGATTTCCGTCATCCGTGTTTTCGGCGATCTCGGATTGCACCATGCCGATAAAGTGCGTATCACTGTTTTGTCGGCGATCTGAGCAAAATCCGGCATCATAGTCGTCTTCGACTGGGTATAGGGCGGGTGGGAAATAATTGCTTTCACCGCAAAACCCCATTGCTTCCGCGGTTAACCCGATAAAGATGTTAGCAGATCCAATCGGTAAAACGCAGGCACTTACCAGGTGGTTTTGCGCCGGTATGTAGGATCCGTTGTCGAGGAAGCGCCCAACGTCGTCGTCGAATTCCAAGCTTCCGACAGTGATCGATCTTCCGATTCCGCCTAATATCCCAGATCGGAACTTCACGCCTGACGTCGTTTGCCCCACGGTGGGCGCCAACTGTCGAGACATCGTAGTAGTTTTCATAGACTGGGGTGCCATGAGACTACGGTAGAGACGTGGGGTAACGGGATAGCGTAGTAACACAGAACACGGGATTTACCCAGGTTCGGTACGTCGCGACAGTACGGCGTACCTACTCCTGCACTTCTCACTATGTGGGACTAAAGCCCGTATAATAAGGTTACAATGTAAAGGAATAGATCCAGCTACTCGTCAAGGATGAACTTCCCGGCGAGTTGCGTAAGGCTTGATCTTGGACCTAGAACCTTGGAACTAAAGGAACTTATGTAATCTATCTCCCGTCCGGCTTTATATAATAGCCGGATTAGGGCTTACAGAACCAGAAACCTAGAAGACTACGTTTAACTTGTAACTTGGAAAGTAAGGAATCCGTCTTCTCCTCCAAGCCAGATCACGCGGGCCGTGATCCGGGTTCTTCTAGAATCCGGCTTCTACGCGTTGGACTACTGGGCCGCCCAATGGACCTAAGCCCATTACCTTGCAGGCCACCCTGGTAGTCCAGCTCTTTTGTCTACCATCTTCTATACCCCTATTCGGTATATATCCGACAAAAATCTTGAGAATCTCTTTGAAGAATCAAAGAAGATCTCATACAAATGAAACATCAGAAGAAACAAATCAAAGATCCAAGCTGGAGAAGAACTCTAGCTCAGAACTAATCTACTACGGCTGATGTCAGCCCTAATCTATGGCTTATAACAACTAACTCCAAGAATGGACTCCACCTACACCTTGATAGCTTCTCCTCCATCAACGTTGTTGATGACGATGCTTCACCGACTAATTAGTATATGACTCCACCTAGCTTCATGGGGTAGCGATGGCTTCATGATGATGACTTCCATAAGGCTTCATCTCTAAGCAGGGGGTCAAACGGGAACGAATGAGTAACAAGCGTTACTCAGCAAGTTCATTATATACAGAGGGTAGTTTGATGCACTAACTACAGCTTTAGACTCGAAAGAGTTATAAGCTAATGCAAGGTTTTGTAAAACTTTCTTCAAGAGGTTGCTTTTACTTCTGAAAACTATGCCCGCAAGACCATCACAGGACTAGAACTTCATGGAGTTGCCTTTCCTGTAGCATTCGCAGTTCCATCCCGGAACAAGGGGTAACATGCCACATCCTTTTACACTCTGCAGAGGTGCGTTACTTTACCCCATGGGCGACCAAGACCATGTTGCACAACCAGGCTCGAGATCCTGTCCACTCCCACTGAGGTGTGGGGCCCGGTTGTTGGTCCAAGCCAAACTGTGCTTCTCCGCAAATCGCATGCCCACCCATTTCTGCCAGCAGGTTGAACGCCTGATTCCACTCCTCACGATGGATATCTACGCGCCCCTGGCAGACCATCATAGACACGTAGAGTCCGTGGGAGTTAAGGGATCCCACCCATGTGCATGTAGTCTCGCAAGACCTACATCGTACGTCTCTGGCAGCCCGTTGACATGCGAACGAGAAAAGATCACAGCTGACTTACTCCCCCCATAGAAGACCCATGGTCAACGCGGTATTTACGGTGCACCGAGTTCTGACGGCAGTTGTGGTTAATTCCTAGGTAATACGTTCCCATGCAGATTGAACCTTCCTTTGACCTATTCATCTTACCATGTTCCCATCCGCCCACCAAACAGAACACTACCACTCGGGTAGTCATTCAATTAGTCATATTATTAAAAAAATAGGATCATGCATTCTTTTGAGACTAGGTGGTAATAGGATAGAGTTTTTGCAATTAGTTTGTTATGAAGTATTGCAAAGGATATGAGCAAGTGATGAACTTTCCTGAGATTGAAATAGCAATAATAATAATCCATGTCTTCAGGTTCAAGGGTCTCGTAGAAAATCCCGACATCTGAAAGATAGCAAAGTTGTCCCGGTAAGGACTACAGAAAACATTGGCAAGATGATACATGCATAATAATGAGATGCATCGCAACATACCCTGGAAAACACCCCAGCTTACAAGTGTAAGCTATGATCGATACGATAACTTAATCACACAGGTTTTAGATGAATGGTTTCATTACTTGTGGTGATGTGGTTATTACTTCTTTTAGAATTACATTTGTTTCACTTTTACTTAGCAAACAATTGTTATCATGTTTAGTTAGAAGTGGTTATTACTTGGTTAGGCAATAAGATAATGACGTATGGAAAACAACTATTGAAAAGGTAACAATCACCTTTTATTTTATATTCAAAGAGTGTAGAGCATATGACAAAGAGTTTAATTGAAAATGATGGTTTAATATAGCTAACTCTATCATCACACAACTTTCTATTGACTTGTAATGATAGGTTTATTAGGTGTGAAATCATGAGGGTTTTATGAATAAGGAAAATAATTTGTGGCACCTATTTCTTGTTAGAATGTACTATAATAGATTTCCAGTAAATATTTAGAAACACCTTTATAAGTTATTAAAAATGTTTTGTGTTTGATATATTTGAGTTGAGAATCTTTTTCTCTTTAATTTGGTATATCATTTGAAGGTTTCTGAAAATATTTGAATAAGTTATTATTTTATTAATTTTAAATGAATTAAATGAGTAGGCAAATATAGCACACATGAAAAATTGGTGAAAAGACTATGAAAACATCATATATGAGTTGTATATGTTATTTGGAGCAATTTGGCATATAATTTGTATTTTTCTGATTTTATGAGTTATTTATTATTTTTATCAATTTTTAATGATTTAATTTATTTAAAGAAATATTAAGTTTTAATTTTTTTACCAAATATTGTTAAAAAGTTTAAAAACATTTAGATTATATTTTTCTAATTAATTTGATATTTTGTTTATATTTTTCTGAATTATAGAATTAGAGTTATTGAATTAATAAGTTTAAATCATTTTCTGTTATTTTTCAATTGATAGGTGGTTCCCACCTGTCATATTCATTTTAAAATAAAAACTAAAAGAAAAATGGACAATGACGTCATGAACACGTCGTCACAGAGACAATATTCTCTGTGAATACGAATTCGATGAATTCGTTGCGATTTTGTTAAAATTGGTTCTTGCACTAGACCCAGCATCTCACGGCGAACCCGGAGATGGTCGCGACATGACCATATGGTCAAGAAGTTGCCGGCGGCGAGCACTACGACGGCGGCGCGGTACGGTCTCCGGCGATTCATCGAACCCGAGGCTTAAATGCTTAATGGAAGGTATCCACGAGTTCCTCTGCTCACCCTGAAGCTCGTGGGAGAGGCGGGGCAGCAAGGCGAGGTCCAATTCGCCGGTGAGCTTCCACGGCGGCCGGCGGTAGAGACGAAAGGGAACGACAAAATTCGCGGGCTTCCGGCCATCCCTGCAAACGAGGCTTATGGAGGAGGAAGAGGAGCTCATGGCGCACCCAAGAGTGGCATCAGTTCGTCCCGGGGTGACCGGAGTCGGCGGCGATGGCCGGCGTCCGCACGGTTAGGGTTAGGGTTTGATCGCGGGAAAGCAGCAAAGAGAGAGGGAGACTGCGAGGAGGAAGAGGAGCTCACGGCACTCCCTCCCGGTTCTTATACGTGCGCGAGGAGGCGGCGGAAGAAGACACGGCGACGGTGACTCGACGTCGACCGCTTCGGCCTTCTGGCCGGAATCGAAGAAGAAAGAGAAAAAGAAATGCCACTTTTCGATAACCCCCTGGAATCTTAATTATTCGCAAATAAGTCCCTCTATCTATAAAACAGAGAAGAAACCCTTGTTTTCAGGGCCTTACTGCAAATATAAAATTATTCAAATCATATTTGGATTCCTTATCAAATTTTGCATCTCACCATATTTTGTTTTGGTGAATTTTAAGAATATTTGTATTTTTTATTTAGGGTGCTAAATTAAGTGATTTTATTGTTTTCACTCTATTTTATTTATTCAATATCTTAAAATTTTCTTTAGGCATGAATATTATATCCCCACAACACCCATATGGTTCCCAAGTGGTGTGGTATGAGTGGATCATATTCTATACAATTTCTTATAGAAAATAATTTAGTAAAACTATTTAGTACTGGTTCTATGCACTTTTATGAAAATTACTTAATAGAGAATTTTATTCTATGTCAACTCAAATTATTTTTAATGGGTGAAGGAACTTGTTTTCTTGTATAATACTATGTAATTTTCATAATGAAAACTCTTAGCAACTTTGGTTGGCATTATAGTGAGGTATGTGTATTCTATGTTTGCTGTTTTCAGTACTTGATCAAATGGAAAACATGTGTTGTTTTGGAATCCTATTTACTTGTTTTTCACATGAGTTCTAATTGTGGACAATATCTAATGTTGTTTTAAAACATGCAATCATTTACAAGGTTATGAATAGATGAGTTTTTGTTATCATCTGTAAGTCTTACATGTGAAAAGGATTTGGAAAACAAGGTTTTAAGCTTGTTTTTGTCTACCTCGACATATCAGTACATGTGGATGTACTAGCTTGTTATTATCCCATACTTGATAGTTGTTTCCATTAAAGATATTTTTATGAGTTCCTCATCTCTGATGAGCTTGACAGAGGTTAATGATTCTCTATTATATCCTAATGATTCACTAGATAAATTCTTATGCTCCCTTACTGAGGCAGTGTTGCTTCATGTGGTCTTCTGTTGCTTGATGCTCTTCTCTGTAGTTGCCACTAGCCATCTGTTTTCACCTTGTGGCAATTGCAAGTAATATCATCTCTTGGATTCAATCTTCAACTATCTCACCCTTGTGGTGAGAACAAACAGCTATTCCAAGCAAAGATTTTACTTAGATGATTATATTGTGGTTTCTTGTTTTCCTTAGTGTTATTCTTTCTATTGGTTGATGATAAAAGGGTTGTAGGTGTAGTTTATGACATCAGTTAGCCTTAAGCATATAAGAAGAATCTGTTGACAAGTTTGCAAGGCTTGTCCCCAAATTACTTTTCATATACAAGAGATTGAGATGTACTAGGTTATTCAACCTTCGGTTTATTTGTGCATGACACTCAATTGTTTTTGTATACAAAAGTGATATGTTAACAAGGTCTAGAAACTTGTTAACAAACTAATTCCATATAACACTAACATTGGAGTATCACACAATTTCAAGAGTGTTAATAAGATCATATCAAAATATAAGAGTTTCCAAACACCCTTATATTAGAATGAAGTAGCACTTCGAGAATACTCTAAATAATCTTCTTGAAGATCTTCCTGTGGTAGTTCCTCTTCTCTTGTGGGTGCTTCTCTTGCAGAATGATTTAGAGAAGATTGGGAAACAAGATAATCTAGACAAAGTAGAAAGATCTTGATTTAAGAGTTAGTTCATGCTTTTATTATCCTTCCATATACTTCTTATTTTATTTCCCAAAAGATATGTACTTGTCTCATACATGATTAGTTTTACTTAGCTTTCCATTCAATTCCTCTAATAGAGGTTATACTTGTTGTTATCCTTACTTGTATCCAGAGATACTAAAGTTGTAGAATTGTTGGATTTGAGCAGAGGTGTGAAATGCGTATGGAATGATGACTTAATATTAAGTGGATCAAATGGTTCATAGAGGTGTTGAGATTTCATATGTTCACTTGTATAAGATGCAAGAAGCAATGAGCATGTGAAAGTTATTGAGGTTTAATGACTTATGTCATAGTTGTTATTTTTTCTCCCAGGTGTAATGATCTGCTTTATATCCATCACTTTATTAACTTTGTCATTCATAATACAGCTATAGAGATTTGGGAATATCATAGGTAATGATCAAGGTTTATCAGTAGTTGAAGAAGATTTATTTCTTCTTGTAGATACTTCTTTTATAATTGATAAGATATGTACATATTCGATAAATATGTTAATACAATTATTATGTCATTTTCCATTTGTGGGTTTTGAGTTAACACTTGTTTGTATCAGTAGTGTTCTATTGATTCTTTGCTATGTACTTGTGATGGTTCACCTGATAGTTATGAGATGATTTATAGACATGTTGTGGAAATGAATTGATAACTTAGGGAGTTTTTGTTTTATAGGAGATAACATCCACTACAGCGGAATCACTCTATTGCAACGAAACTAGTCGTTGTAAAAAGTGACTTATCGTCGCAATAGGGTTCTGTTGCACCGAAATAGGGTTCGTTGGGAGGCGTCGCGAAAACCTCCGTGGTAGAAGGCTGTCTCCGCGCACTTAGAATCGTCGCTAAAAAATAATCCAGTTGCAACCATTTCCTAGGCCAATTGCCACGCACGTTTCCGTCGCGTCTCGCACATAACGCAACGTACGTATTTCGTTGGTACACCTCTAGTGCAACAAATACCCAAACGTGGCGACTGACCAATGTGGCAACGGCGAGTGTTCCGTTGCGCTTGTTCATTCGTTGCAAAAGTCGACTTTATTTGCCACGTCCAATTGTGTGGCAAAAAACTATGGCAACAAACATTATACGCGTGGGAACAACTTTTTGCCACACGCAATCAATCGTGGTAAGATGATTTTGAAATAGTAATCGCAACGGCCTTCATATTAGTAGCAATAGGCAATCGCGACAATTTCAACTATTCGTGGCGCCATTCAATTTCTACAAATTTTAGTTTCGTGGCGTGATGTAGTATTCGCAACATCCACATTTTATGTTGCTAGAAGCAACTGCGACAATAACAACTTTTCGTGGCGCCATTGTATTTCGACAAAATTTATTTTCGTGGCGACATATACAATTCGCAACGTACAAATTTTAGTAGCTAGAAACAACTGCGACAACTTTAACTATTCGTTGCGCCTTTCTATTTCTACAAATTGTAGTTTCGTGGCGAGATGTAGTATTCGCAACATCCACATTTTATGTTGCTAGAAACAACTGCGACAATAACAACTTGTCGTGGCGCCATTGTATTTCGACAAATTTTATTTTCGTCGCGACATGTACTATTGGCAACGTGTAAATTTTAGTAGCTATAAACAACTGCGACAACTTCAACTATTCGTTGCGCCTTTCTATTTCTACAAAATTTAGTTTCGTGGCGAGAAGTATGGGAATTCTGTATTGCAACGAACATAGTTTGGTGGCGTGAATGAACTATCGCAACAAAGTTAGTTTGGTGGAGAAAAAATATTGCAACGATGTCTCCCTCATGGTGGTGAGAGTCTATTTCAACAAAACACTTTGTTGTGGCGACTGAGGCTTCACGCAACACTACAATTATCGTGGTAAATTACCTATTGCCACGTTATAGAAAAAAAAATAAAAAAAAAATATGGAAACAAAAAATACGGGCATTGAATTAAAATGTTCAAAAGGGTACGTAAAATATGTTTATTTACACAAAATAATAGTTCTCCTAGCTATTTTTAATATATACAAATGAAATTCTCGTACAACATGGATCAAATCAAGATCAAATCAAACTGAAATATCCAGTGCAGCTATTTGCTGTTTCCATCAGAAGTTTGATTGACGTCCTGCAATCAATTGTAAAAACAAAAAAAGGTGTGAGTCTAGTCAGCAATAACACATGCTGAAACATAAGAACCAGCAGACTATAGTGTGTGGATGAAGCAAAAACGGTTGTTGTAACTCAACGAAGCCACAACCCATAGTGAAACATAAACTGAAGCAAGTATAGGGTGGGTGCAGCAACGCTATAGTGTGGGTGAAGCAAAAAACAGAATGTACTAGTACCGAACTGTACAAGATTGTGACTTACAAGTGCGCAACTATACATTCGACTTTTCTGTAAAGTGCTGTGCGGAGGAACTATTTTCTTAGCAGGACTGTTGGTAAGTGATGGTTGCTGGTTCGGCTTCTTAGACGCCTGGAAAAACAAAGTGCACTGTTAGCAACGCAAGTAAACAACTAAATCTTACTAGTTCGCAATTGTATGACTATCATCACCTGAGGTGTAGTCGTCTTCTGCTTTTCCATATGTGCGGAGAGCTCTTCAAACTTTGATTGCATCCGTGAGTTAAAATGTGCAATCAAGTTATTTTCAAATTCTATTCTTGAGATTCTCTCCGACTCCATCAGTTGTTCCCTTTGAGAGAGCTCGTCCATTAATCTCTTCTCAAGATTTTCTCTCTCAGCCCGCTCTGTATTAATCTTCTCTTCCATGATTGCACGTTCATCTAGTAACTTCTGTTCTAAAGTACTGACCTTCGTGGTGAGCTGGGAGTTAACTTTTTGGGTCTCTGCCGCAGCCCGAGCTTGCTCCTCTAACAGCAACTTAGACCGCTGAGAACTAGTTTGCACCTGGGCCATGTATCCGAACCCACGAGGCTGCGATGACTTGCATTGAACTTTAGATTTATATGCTTTCTGGAAAATATTGATTCTTTGTTCAGCTGACAATGGGACATCAGTTTCCTTTAATCTGTTTTCAATCTCTTTACATGCTGTTTCCTGATTAGGAAAAAAAATCTCAAATCAGATGTAATATCATCCAAGAAGGAGAACAGTAAATATGTTTAGAGTAGCTTCTAAGTTAGTTAACTCACGTAAACATCCTTGGACTCTTCTGTAGTCCATGTTCCATTCTTTGTGTGGGTCAGTCTCCAGAGAGCAACACAGTCTGGCTCTTCTCCAGTTTCCGAATTCCTCTGCAAGTAGTGCAACAATTAGATACTATAAACATTAAAGCAAAGTGAACACCGACGCATGCATAGTGAGTAGGCCCATACATTCTCAAAACTGACTTGAGAGTAGGATTTTGATCCTGCTCTGTGTTGTGTCTTCATCTTCGTACGGTTATTCTTGTTCTTTTGGCTGAGTTCCTGGTCATTCAATTATAAAAAAAAACTTGTCAGACAAGCCATTTGATGATAGTACAAAATTCACAAACAGGTAGTATAGAAATAACCAGGAATTTCTTATCAGTGCCAAAGTACTCGATCAACCATTCCCACTCTTCTTTTTGTAAATCTTCTGGGACAACTGCCCTTCTGGCATCATCTGTTTTGTATGCCTTGTAAGTGCTGCTTAGGTCTCCTCGCCAGCCTCTGTAGCGTTCTTTTGCAATTTTAAGAATTTTTCCGTGTGTTTCGTCTGTATCTGGCATATCGTATCTGTCCTGTAATGCGTAGAACAAACAGATAGACTTAGTTTAGTAGTAGTACATTAATTATGGACGAAAAAAAAGCAGACAACACATGTGAGAAAGGTTGTACTCACCAAGATATCTGTGACGATCATGCGATGGATGTCAGGGTGAATGTCTGTCCACCTCCTCACTCCAATAATTGGTAACCTTCTTTTCATTATGATTACCACCTCATCCTTGAATGAACGGTTGTTCAATCCTACTGGACCACCCAATGTTTCAGAGAAATCAACACCTAGCTTTGCAGCTCCATTGGCATGACGCTTCTTACTGGCTTTTAAACCTTTCACTACACCTCGCCCTTTCTTCTTCGGTATGTCATCACCTACATCCCAAAACACACACAAAGAAACAATTTATTTTGTAGTTGATTGAAAGAAATTAGGACACAGCGGTAAAAAATATAGCTAGTACCTTCTTGTAGTTGTAGCTTCGGGCGATAGCAGCGTGCATGGGAAGGCCAATCCTCAACGGAACACATGTCAGTTTCAGACACATCAGTGTTAGGTTGAGTTCCTGTTTCAGGGTTAACATTTGTACTGAATCAGCAATCCTAGATTTTATCCATTAAAACAAATATTAGACAGAGCTTAAATGTCAAAAATAAATTACCACGTCTACGTTTTCCCTGACTTTTTTTATATTGTTGTATACTTTCAACCCTTGTCATGCAGACAGATCCTTTCTTTATTACTGAAAATGTTAACAATAAATGGACAAAGCATTAACATTGTGCATAATTCAGAAAGCTGATTAAGAATTAATGAACTTGTGTACCATCCTCAAAGGAGTAATCTGTATCTTCTTCTTCGTTTGAAGCTTGTTCCTCTTCGGTTGCATCCCTAACTGCATGTTTATCAAAATTGTGGATTAGGTAAGGAATGCATAAAATAGTTACCAGGGAAAATATTTATTAAAGTCTGTATTGAAGGAGTTGCGAGTTGGAGATTTGGCATGAAAGTATAACCTGTGATACTGATCTGTCGCTTTTTTCTGGTGGATCCAGTTGCATCATCAAGCAGAGACTCTATTGATGCAATATCAACCGCAGTGGCCTCCTCCTTAAACACATACAGAGAGATCTTCTTATCATTAGAGTGCCTGCGTTTCAATAGATGGAAATCACTACCAACGTCTATTGGAAGAAGTTTTCCTTTGCCAGGGCCATTATTTAGCCTGCAGTACAGGTAATCACGCGCGCCACAGAAGCCAACTTTTTCAATCAAATTGATGAAATCCATATAGCAGATTTCATCCGGTTCCATGTCTGCTACCAAAACTTTTTGGTTCTTTTGACCGTCCTCATAGAAAAGTCTAACTTTCCAAATCGGTTCGGTCGTCTACAATTAGATAGAAAGAAAAAATGAGAACCCATATAAGAGACGGCGAGATCACGGAGATGGACGAGAAGAAGATTAGACAGGAAAACCTGGGATGATTCGCGCTCCATGGAGTCCGATCGCGACATCGACATGTAGCTCCGAACGTGATGAGGGCGAGATGCGATCTAATCTGCAATGGCGAAAGAGTTGGCCCGTAGATTGTGCTATGGCGAAACAGGAGGGGCCGGGCATCGTGCACTTATACATACACGCGGGAAATTTAAAGTGACCGCTTTAATTTTTTGGTGGGAACACAAAATTTCGCTACACTTGGCGTTTTAGCGGGAGGATTTAATTTTTTTTGGTGGGACATCGTATTCGAGCAACCTTGTCGACAATTTAGGCGCTAATTGAGCAGTTAAACAATGCATGCAATCGCCGGCTGCCTAGAAGGCATATTTCGCATTGATTTTCAAGACGTCAGGCTCTTAACTATCGAGGGAAAACTAATCGGATTTATTCCCTAGCGCTTACAACGTAGGATTGAAAACATGTGGAAGTCTCGCATGAGTCATGTAATGTCACTGAACAATTATTGCATGCAACTTATTAGCTGCCGCCGCCTTGTTTATTTCTGCAAACTTCAAATTGCCACTGAAAATATAAACAAAACAAGTAATCTTCACTGCAGATGAAGGTTTGGGTGATCAAACCACTGAAGCACATCGCTGATGGCAGTACAATAATTACATACATCCATACGTTCATGATCCGATGAGAATGTCCAAGTTGGCAGACTACGTACTACAACCAGGGCGACACCGCCCGCATCACGATCTTCACGTCCAAGTGGCGGTTACGGGTGCTCCTAAGTGTAATGAGAATAGCTTGCTTTTCATATAAATGCTTGCCTTCAAGGAATTCCCGCCATGCATTCCTGCCAAACATAATGCGGCCGTCCCTGTCCGTGTTGTATGGAACGGTGGTGAACGACTCTGATGATCCGAGGCATAGCCCAGCATGGCCTGAAGACGGAATGCCAGCACTGTCCGCTATGGACTGAGGTAGTTTCTGGATTTCGAACGTGTGGATGACATACAAAAAGAAGTAGGTCATAGTAAGGCACACGTTGTAAGCATAAAATTGCGTTGAAAAACATAAATAGCATTGGCACCTTACGTACCATCTCATATCTGGCCACATTTGTCCACGTCAAACGAGTCACGTATGGCACTCCAATGTACTCATCTATCGTGGGTAGAAGCTCACGAACGTGGTCCTTCTCATCGTCATCAAGATCAGCTCTCTGGGAGAAGATGATGGAAGAGTCGAATGTCATCCTCATCCATGGACTGCTGGTCCGTGACTCCTCATCAGTGGACTCCTCATCAGTCCTGGATCTGGTCATTTTCATTGCTTGTAGTAGCGTCGTGGTCGTACAAGTAGTGCCTGCGCACATGTCGAACTTGAACACCTTGACGGTGAGCAAGGCGTCGCCGTCGTAACTGAAGAGGAGGAACATGCCGCGCTGCAGGAAGTAATATTGGGCGAACTGGTCCCAGCCGTGCCCGAGGAAAATGCGGCCAGCTTCATCGAAAAGCACATCCATGTCCCAGTTCTTGCTACTCGGATCGTCCGCCTCACGCACCTTAAGTTCACGTGTTCACGCCCTTCACCAACTCCACAAACTTCTTAGGCAGCACCTGCAGCAATATGAAAGTTAAATAGATAGAAAAGAGTGCTTACTAGAAATAAGTTTACTGTTTGATGATGGATGAGTACTATAAAAATGTAAACAAGTAGTACCTAGTAATCAGTTATACTAAATCTTAGTTGAGCAATGAGGGTTTTTGCCACATTAATTCAAAAAGATGAACTTTCAGTGGGAGCTGAAATGTACCAAATCGAGTGAACATATTCACGTAGAGCAATTGAGCTACTAAAACCCATCTACTAGACCTTAATTTGATTCACAATTTAACTAGCTACAGGATCATAGCTCAGACACTATGTCAGACTAATAACTGAAGTGGTGTGTGGGTCGATGAAGCGTACAGTTTGTCCGATGTAGCGTCTACTACGAGGAGTAGAACTCAAAGTCTGCCAACTCCATCTTAACAGATCCCTCTGTTCATCATATAATAGAAATGCAAATCAATTTCCGGCTACATATATAATCGAGAATTAACATTTTGGTGATACAGTCCACGTACTGAATGCCGCGTTGTATTGCAAGCGGCAACTGCTTAGGTCGAACATCTTTACTGTGATGACATTGCGGCCGTCGTAATTGCAGATCAGAATAAAGCCTCTCTGCAGTTTGTAGGTCCGGGCGAAACACTCCCAGCCGCGCTTTAGGAACATGCGGCCAGTGCTGTCGAACCACACATCAACGTCCCACGTGGTGCTACGCCGATGGCCGACCTCAAGCAGCTTCAGTGCACGGGGTTTACGGTCCCCTAGCAACTCTGCGAACTTCTTAGGCAGTGACTGCAGCAGAGGATAGAGCAAACCATGAACATCATTCCACCTATCTGACTAAAATGACAAGTAAAATGAGTACAATACCTGTTTGTCCGATGAAGCATCATCTACGTAAGCGAGGAACTCGTAGTCCATCGTATGCAAACCCGCCTGTAGATCGTACTAAAAAGTATGACTTCAGTTACATTTAGCAGACGTGCCAAAACAGCAGAGGTTAAGAAACATGAAGGTTCACTACAAATTTAGGACTAAATGCAGTCTAGCAGCATCATGGTTCAGAGACATTCATACACAGGTGCAATTTAAATTTGACATGCATTCAAGAATTTCATGGAAGTACGGAACTTCAGAAAAGAAAATCTACTAGTATGTCAAGGAAATGGTGTGCCGACAATCAATTGTACTGCTTTAGCAAATTAATTGAAATAGCTACTGCTCCTAAAAAATGGCTCACATCTATTGTCCTGCTGAAGATTAAAAATGGAAATTACTAAAAATAGCTAGTGAACCTAAAAAGGGGTAAAGTCAACTGTACTTGTGAATAGTAAAAAGGGAAATTACTAAAAGTAGGTACTGGTCCTAGATATGCCAGTGTGAGTACCAGAGGTCTTACTTTCAACATCACTAATTACCTACCTAGAAAAAGGCACACACACAACAACAGCTACCAACATCAATTGGGCACCTGGAACTATCAAATTTAACATGAAGTATAGTGCAACATCTCAATCAGATGCATGTAAGTACCATTTACTTTATTCATAAACGTGTAAAAGACAAATCAATCATGAATGACATCGAACATAAATACGTGCTACCATCTATATGTAGCACAAGATTTCACATTTCTTTCCTGTCTAGACAAGTAGGACACTAGTTACCTTATAGAAAATGAGTGTTTGAACTTAAATCGTTTTGCAACCCACAAGAGGTGAAGTTCTAACCTGAGTGTCGCCCGCGATGGATCAGTGGTGAATCGACGCGCCGTGGGTCAATCTACAGCGCGATGAAGAGACTGGCGACGACGGCGGTCGCGAGAATGCGGCGGCCCAGAGAGGGATGCTGATCGAGGGGCGGCGAGGTCGAGAGATGGATGGCGGCGGCGGCGGCGGCGACGTTGTCGGTGAACTGCGGAATAAGGGTTTTCTCGGAGCAAATAACTGTAGGTACACAAAGAGGAGGAGTGCGAACTTGACGTGACAATACGAGAGGAAGACGGGAAGATGATACTTGGGCCCACCTGTAAGTCTGTTACCACCAATGGTGGGTACATTACCGCGGGGCAGTTGCCATTTTTATGGTTCCTATCTGAAGTGCCACCGAGCGTCTCCCCTCCCCTCCCCAGCTTTCTCCTCTGTTTCTCCACTGACGATCTTCGTCCTACTCAACGCCATGGAGCAGCCAGACCAATGGTGTGTTCAATTTTAGAAATGTTGGTACAAAAGTATTCCATTCCCAATTATTTTGGTAAACAGCCGCATTGCCCGCTTGTAATAACCGCGCCGCTTCCAACCCATGCCCAAAGTCGAAATCATGATGCATTCCAAGAACCTCGCTTCATTTCAGCAACATTGCACGTGTGGGATCTCAAAAAGCAGCTTCCATTCTCAAGTTGCCTACCAATCTTATGTCGTAGCCGTTTCCGGGCACTTTCGGTCCAGAACATTGTTCCCTTCCACCTAGGATGCATGCCAGGAATACAGCAGAGATGAGAATGTAAGCCACACTTGGCAATGTGGGCCCACACAAAATGCTTGAACCCCATTGCAGGACTTGTATGGTGCCGCCGTTGCGCTGGGTGGCGTCGAAACACCGGACGTTAACCCGGACGATTCTCGCCGCTTCTCGCTCTTGCATGCCAGCCTCGACACCTGGGGCATCCTTACAACCCACTCCAAGCAACGCACTCCACATGCAACACTGCACGTTGTTACCCCTGCCCATGAGTGGGCGATGCGTGATCTGGTTTTATATTGCCTTCGAAAGCGGAAGGAACGGCCGAAAACGGGTTTTTCCTTGGCCAACTTGTTGTTTCCCATGCCCAAAGTCGAAATCATGATGCATTCCAAGAACCTCGCTTCATTTCAGCAACATTGCACGTGTGGGATCTCAAAAAGCCGCTTCCATTCTCAAGTTGCCTACCAATCTTATGTCGTAGCCGTTTCCGGGCACTTTCGGTCCAGAACATTGTTCCCTTCCACCTAGGATGCATGCCAGGAATACAGCAGAGATGAGAATGTAAGCCACACTTGGCAATGTGAGCCCACACAAAATGCTTGAACCCCATTGCAGGACTTGTATGGTGCCGCCGTTGCGCTGGGTGGCGTCGAAGCACCGGACGTTAACCCGGACGATTCTCGCCGCTTCTCGCTCTTGCATGCCAGCCTCGACACCTGGGGCATCCTTACAACCCACTCCAAGCAACGCACTCCACATGCAACACTGCACCTTGTTACCCCTGCCCATGAGTGGGCGATGCGTGATCTGGTTTTATATTGCCTTCGAAAGCGGAAGGAACGGCCGAAAACGGGGATTTCCTTGGCCAACTTGTTGTTTCCCATGCCCAAAGTCGAAAGGGATAATTAACAAGGTGCCCTCAGTTGGCACTAGGGCTGGAATTCGAGCCGAGCCGAGTCAGCTCGGCTCGACTCGCTCAAGCTCGGTCAAGTGACGAGTCGAGCTCGGATCGGCTCGTTCAACAAAAGAGTCCAAAATCAAAACTCGGCTCGGCTCGGTGAACTCGCGAGTAGCTCGCGAGCTACTCGTTTAACTTTTTTTTATTTAGTAAAATTATAAAAGTCGACATTATATATTATATATATAATTATTTTTATTATTTGGGGCATGTATAATAAAATCATCACAATGATCGATGAAAATATGTCACCATAAAATAATTTGTAGTAAATAAACTCAATAATCAGTAAAAAAAAATTCACATATATAAAAATATCATTAGAAACTCTTTTTACCGAGTTAAACGAGCTAAACGAGTACTCGTAAACTCGGCTCGTTTAGCTTGAACTCGTTTACTGTCGAAAATGAAAACTCGACTCGGCTCGTTGGACAACGAGTTCGAGCCGAGCCGAGTCGAGTTGCGAGCTACTCGTTTAACTCGCGAGTTTTGAGTTCTAATTCCAGCCCTAGTTGGCACCACGACCTCAATTTTACCCCTAGCGCCGAATCGACCTCAGTTTTGCCCCTAGTCAGTGCGCAAGAACTCATTTCGCTGCTCCCACCGTTACTTTCGGCCCCCGTTAGGATCCTGACCTGTGGGACCCATCATAGAACCGTTGGCGCGGCCTATGGGCCCCAGCTGTTGAGCCTTGGCGCTGCATGTGGGCCCCACCTATTGACGGTTGGCGCTTCATGTGGGCCCCACCTGTTGACCGTTCCTTGCGGCCGAATGTCACATGAGGCCCAATGTCAACATGTAGACATTATCCATTTATATTTATTAATCACTACATGCAGACTACGCATTATCCATTTATTAAACCATCAAATTATTCGTATTAATAATATAAAATATATACTGTGCTCAACTCAAATTTTTATGTTATCTTAGAAAACATAATGCAGCACATCTCTTATATATAAATTTTGTTTACAATGTGCAGATTTTAAAGCGATGATTAGAAAGGAAAAAACTATTAAACAGTGGGTACATTTGGACAAATATAAGAACATAACTTTATATATAGGGCTTATATATAATTAAACATACTTAAGAGATGATAACTGGCCCCACTTTACATATATTCAGTGGGGCCCGAGAAACATTACATTTAACTAAAAAAAATGCTAGCCCTAACTGCTCCCGCTCTGCATGCGGGAGCCCTTCCCGCCCTCCGGCGCCGCCCTACTTCCGCGGCCACTCCGCCGCCCGGATCTCCATCTCCTTGTTGACGCGGGCGCGGTGGTTATCCGCCCGCATCCTCTCCTCCTGCCTCTCACGGGACCGCTTGATCCTGGCCCGGAGGGCCTTCGCCTCCTCCTTCGCCTCCTTCTTCTCCTGCGCCTTCAACTCCTTCGCCTCCAGCCGCTCCAGTCTCTTGAGGCGGAGGTCCGTCCTGGGGGAGATGTCCGACGTCTTGGTGGTGAGGGAAGGGACGGGGCGGTGGACGAAGGGCGGCGTCGGCGATCGCTCCCGTTGGGGAGAGTCGATGGGCAGGAGGTCCTCCGGCTGCCACTCGGCCTCGTACCAAGGCCGAGCCTTGGGGTGGTTGTCCTCGTCGGAGACCGACTCCGGGCTTGAAGGGAGTGAGTACGAAGACATTGTTAGGGCTTGAAGGGAGAGAGAGGCAAAGGGCTGGAGAGGGATGAGAATATGGAGGAGGAGTGAAGGACTATTTAAAGACACGATTAGACGCGTGAATTTATTTGGGTAGATGAAGCAAACTGTGTGAACACATTGGATAATGAAGTGTACAAGAGTCGTGCATGGTCAAAGCGGTGTAGAACAGGCATAGGCGTAGGCGTAGGCCGGACAGCTAGTGACACGGAGTACGATCGCGTGTGCATTCTTCAGTCGATGTGATTCGACGTTGCATGCTTGTATTAAAGAAGAGAAGAAAGTCCAAAGTCTCCTCGCTAGCTGCATATGCATTGATGCGTATCTTGTGAAAACTAGGCGTGGAGGGCTGCAAATGCGACGCGACTCGTACGTGTTTCTGAAACCAGGCGTGGAGGGCTGCGTCGCTGCAAATGCGACGCGACTCGTGTTTCTGAAAGAGGTGCCTTCTGAAACAAGGCGTGCAGGGCTGCTGCAAATGCGACGCGACGTTAACTATTTTCTTCTTTCCCAACAAAAAAACTATTTTCTTCTTCTGCATCGGACGGATGCGCTCGCAGCCACAGCGATCCGCTAGACGTTCGTTCTGCGCTCTGATTGGTTGGTACGTTGGCCACAGGGATCGATGGTTCTACATATGATTTCTTTGCTGTTAAGTATTATAAACCATGTTCTTTAAATAAAAAATATAATGAAACTTCAGATTTACTACAGCGATGATTTTTATCAGTTTTACATATGATTTTTCTATTAAACCATGTTATTTAAATAAAAAATAAAAAATAGAAGAATTATTCAAAACATAATGAAACTTCAGATTTACACTATACATGTAGAATAGATGTCTAGGAAATTCATTTGGTTGATTTAGAAAATATGCCAAAAAATGTTGAAGCACAAATGGGGGTATTTACCCTAGCTTCGGACCTCATTTGAAGCACATTTCTCACGAGAATTGAGCGATGGTTGCAAATGAGCATAAATAATTCAAAAAAATTCAAAATGACATGAATCCAACGCACAATGTTGTTATATGTGATATAGTCGATTTTTTCATGAAATTTCAAACGGGGGTGTCTACCCTAGATTCAGACCTCATTTGGAGCACATTTCTCATGAGAATAGAGCGATGGTTTCAAATGAGTTTTAATAATTCAAAAAAAAAATATCAAATTGACATGAATCCAACGCACAATGCTGTTATATGTGATTTGCCCTAGCTTATGACCTCATTTGAAGCACATTTGCCCAAAATTTTGGAATGACTTAGTTCAACATGCGTCATACAACAATATTCAAACATTCTTTTCGCTTTTAATCTACATTCTGGCTCGTGATTGCGTTCAGAAATACTCAAAATTAATTAAAAAACGCGAACTCGTTGAAATATGCTCAAATTCATAGATTCGACGATAGTTTTACAGAAAGCTAGACGGCATGATGCATGCCAGCCTCGACACCTGGGGCATCCTTACAACCCACTCCAAGCAACTCACTCCACATGCAACACTGCACCTTGTTACCCCTGCCCATGAGTGGGCGATGCGTGATCTGGTTTTATATTGCCTTCGAAAGCGGAAGGAACGGCCGAAAACGGGGATTTCCTTGGCCAACTTGTTGTTTCCCATGCCCAAAGTCAAAATCATGATGCATTCCAAGAACCTCGCTTCATTTCAGCAACATTGCACGTGTGGGATCTCAAAAAGCCGCTTCCATTCTCAAGTTGCCTACCAATCTTATGTCGTAGCCGTTTCCGGGCACTTTCGGTCCAGAACATTGTTCCCTTCCACCTAGGATGCCTGGAATACAGCAGAGATGAGAATGTAAGCCACACTTGGCAATGTGGGCCCACACAAAATTCTTGAACCCCATTGCAGGACTTGTATGGTGCCGCCGTTGCGCTGGGTGGCGTCGAAGCATCGGACGTTAACCCGGACGATTCTCGCCGCTTCTCGCTCTTGCATGCCAGCCTCGACACCTGGGGCATCCTTACAACCCACTCCAAGCAACTCACTCCACATGCAACATTGCACCTTGTTACCCCTGCCCATGAGTGGGCGATGCGTGATCTGGTTTTATATTGCCTTCGAAAGCGGAAGGAACGGCCGAAAACGGGGATTTCCTTGGCCAACTTGTTGTTTCCCATGCCCAAAGTCGAAATCATGATGCATTCCAAGAACCTCGCTTCATTTCAGCAACATTGCACGTGTGGGATCTCAAAAAGCCGCTTCCATTCTCAAGTTGCCTACCAATCTTATGTCGAAGCCGTTTCCGGGCACACTTGGCAATGTGGGCCCACACAAAATGCTTGAACCCCATTGCAGGACTTGTATGGTGCCGCCGTTGCGCTGGGTGGCGTCGAAGCACCGGACGTTAACCCGGACGATTCTCGCCGCTTCTCGCTCTTGCATGCCAGCCTCGACACCTGGGGCATCCTTACAACTCACTCCACATGCAACACTGCACCTTGTTACCCCTGCCCATGAGTGGGCGATGCGTGATCTGGTTTTATATTGCCTTCGAAAGCGGAAGGAACGGCCAAAAACGGGTTTTTCCTTGGCCAACTTGTTGTTTCCCATGCCCAAAGTCGAAATCATGATGCATTCCAAGAACCTCGCTTCATTTCAGCAACATTGCACGTGTGGGATCTCAAAAAGCCGCTTCCATTCTCAAGTTGCCTACCAATCTTATGTCGAAGCCGTTTCCGGGCACTTTCGGTCCAGAACATTGTTCCCTTCCACCTAGGATGCCTCGAATACAGCAGAGATGAGAATGTAAGCCACACTTGGCAATGTGGGCCCACACAAAATGCTTGAACCCCATTGCAGGACTTGTATGGTGCCGCCGTTGCGCTGGGTGGCGTCGAAGCACCGGACGTTAACCCGGACGATTCTCGCCGCTTCTCGCTCTTGCATGCCAGCCTCGACACCTGGGGCATCCTTACAACTCACTCCACATGCAACACTGCACCTTGTTACCCCTGCCCATGAGTGGGCGATGCGTGATCTGGTTTTATATTGCCTTCGAAAGCGGAAGGAACGGCCGAAAACGGGGATTTCCTTGGCCAACTTGTTGTTTCCCATGCCCAAAGTCGAAATCATGATGCATTCCAAGAACCTCGCTTCATTTCAGCAACATTGCACGTGTGGGATCTCAAAAAGCCGCTTCCATTCTCAAGTTGCCTACCAATCTTATGTCGTAGCCGTTTCCGGGCACTTTCGGTCCAGAACATTGTTCCCTTCCACCTAGGATGCCTGGAATACAGCAGAGATGAGAATGTAAGCCACACTTGGCAATGTGGGCCCACACAAAATGCTTGAACCCCATTGCAGGACTTGTATGGTGCCGCCGTTGCGCTGGGTGGCGTCGAAGCACCGGACGTTAACCCGGACAATTCTCGCCGCTTCTCGCTCTTGCATGCCAGCCTCGACACCTGGGGCATCCTTACAACTCACTCCACATGCAACACTGCATGTTGTTACCCCTGCCCATGAGTGGGCCATGGGTCTTGGGTGCCAAATATACCATCACTCTCTGTGTTGGGTACTCACCGACGTCGGATTCCCTCTCGCGGGTTCCAGGACTGCTCACACCCCGAAACTACCGGATCTGACGTAACGGGGGAAATCTTGAAGGAGGTGGGCCCTACCATTGTCAAGGGTGTTCCTTGGGACTAACATGACACAACCAAGCAACTAGTTCCACCTTGCTACCCACTTCCGGCTCACGCAGAGGGGGCTAGACGCCGGTTCCGTCTTTTTCTACACCGGGGCTAGGGTATCTCCGGAGAGGGGATCCGGAGCGTCGGGATCCCACCTAAACCAATGTTTTGCCATGCCATGTGTGTTAGAGTGTATAATGGGTGTTGGGTGCCAAAGATACCATCACTCTCTGTGTTGGGTCCTCACCGACGTCGGATTTCCCTCTCGCGGGTTCCAGGACTGCTCACACCCCGAAACTCCCGGATCTGACGTAACGGGGGGGATCTTGCAAGGAGGTGGGCCCTAACATTGTCAAGGGTGTTCCTTGGGACTAACATGACACAACCAAGCAACTAGTTCCACCTTGCTACCCACTTCCGGCTCACGCAGAGGGGGTAGACGCCGGTTCCGTCTTTTTCTACACCGGGGCTAGGATATCTCCGGAGAGGGGATCCGGAGCGTCGGGATCCCACCTAAACCAATGTTTTGCCATGCCATGTGTGTTAGAGTGTATCATGGGTGTTGGGTGCCAAATATACCATCACTCTCTGTGTTGGGTCCTCACCGACGTCGGATTTCCCTCTCGCGGGTTCCAGGACTGCTCACACCCCGAAGCTCGCGGATCTTCGAAAACAGCAGAGAGATGAGAATGTAAGCCACACTTGGCAATGTGGGCCCACAGAAATAATGCTTGAACCCCATTGCAGGACTTGTATGGTGCCGCCGTTGTGCTGGGTGGCGTCAGACGTTAACCGGGACGATTCTCGCCGCTTCTCGCTCTTGCATGCCAGCCTCCACACCTGGGGCATCCTTACAACCCACTCCAACTAACTCACTCCACATGCAACACTACACCTTGTTACCCCTGTCCATGACTGGGCGATGCGTGATCTGGCTTTATATTGCCTTCGAAAGCGGAAGGAACGGCCGAAAACGGGGATTTCCTTGGCCAACTTGTTGTTTTCCATGCCCATAGTCGAAATCATGATGCATTCCAAGAACCTCGCTTCATTTCAACAACATTGCACGTGTGGGATCTCAAAAAGCCGCTTCCATTCTCAAGTTGCCTACCAATCTTATGTTGTAGCCGTTTCCGGGCACTTTGGGTCCAGAACATTGTTCCCTTCCACCTATGATGCCTGGAAAACAGCAGAGATTAGAATGTAAGCCATTTTTGTCTTCATTTTTAGTCTTCAATTTTAGCCATTTTTGTGCAAAAAATATGGAAAAACAACTGTACAAAAAGAAACCCTAGATTCACGCGTGCACATTGCGTCAGAGGGAGAGCAAAAGGGAAACTCCATAAATACACGGTTTGACGCATATCCACTTCCTTTCTTCCTCCGTCTCTGCATCAACTTTTCCCCAAAAAACGCACCCTCCCCTCCACTACCACCGCAAAACCCTCGACGGTTCCCCTGCCCTTCCCATCCGCCATGAAGAGATCTCGCGAAAGCTTCGACGCCGAGGAAGGTAATGAGGTGGCGTCCGTCGTCGGCGAGCCATCTTCTGCTGTCGTCCCAGCCGCGGCCATCTCTGGTACAGTGGCTGCTGCTTCCGGCGAGGTCACGCCGGTGGAGGAGGCGCTCCGTGATGTCTCTTCGGAGATAGATCGGAAGAAGACGAAGAGCGGGGACGGAGAAGATGGCCCATCCCACGCCGCCGTGCCATCTGACCTCGAGGCGGCGTACAAGGAGATTGACGTAAGCTACGAACAATCAGCAGAATACGCCATGTGGGGGGCCATCTCCGCTAAGCTGACCAACGCTCCGACCGCCGCGCCGCCCGCTGCGCCGACTGCCGCGCCGACTGAGGTAGTAGATCTATTTTTAGTGAACTTGCCATGTATTTTTGATAATGCCCTTGTATTCACAGACTGGTAGTAGATCGATTTTGCTTTGCATTATGTGGTTGTTCATGTTTGCCACTTATTTTGGTTGTGAGTTGTGACTTCTGTGAGTTGAGAGAACTAAGATAGAAACCTCTATGTGTGCTGTTTGCTACTTTACTCTTTTTTGTTCTTGGCTGGATTGGAGCACAACCTGATGGTACCGTGTGTGTGACTAGGAAATTTATTTTGTTCTATGGTGGATTGGAGCACAACCTGATGGTACTGCATGCACGTGTGTGCCTAGGAAATTTCTTTTATTTTTTGATGGATTGGAGCACAACCTGGTATATATGCACGTGTGTGCCTAGGCAATTTTATTTCTCACCTGTTATTTACATTAGTTCAAATGCCATTGTATATCTCATCATGTAATAATTACAACAGCAACTTCATATGCAATGTTCAAATAATTGTACAGTGTGTTATCATCCTAGATTCTCCTATTTATGATGTTACAACCTATTTTGGGTTCCAATAATCTTCACATTATTTCAACTTCAATTTAATATCTCATTTTGTAATAATTGCACACTCTGTACTATGTTTTAATAAAATTCAATTAATATAGTTTGGGTAATTTGATGCGCAACATTTTAGTTATCTGTTTTTGTTATGAAATACTGGGGCATATTACTCTATGGTTGCATGGCACATTGACATCAATGAGCACCATTCTATGTGGTAGAATCGAAAAAAATTCCTCATTGCAAGATTTAGCGGTCTAGCATACATAGAAATTGTATTTTTGATAGTGGCCTTGTATTCAAAGAAAGAGAGAGTAGATCGATTTTGCTTTCAAATATTATTCTGTTATTTCTCAACTGTTATTTACATTAGTTCAAATGCCATTTTATATCTCATCATGTAATAATTACAACTGCAACTTCATATCTAATGTTGAAATAATTGTATAGTGTGTTATCATCCTAGATTCTCCTATTTATGGTGTACAACCTATTTTTGGGTTGCAGTAATCTTCACATTATTTCAACTTCAATTTCATATCTCATTTTGTAATAATTGTACACTCTGTACTTTGTTTAATTAAAATTCAATGAATATAGCTTGGGTAATTTGATCCGCAAGATTTTAATTATCTGTTTTTGTTATGAAATACTACGGCATATTACTCTATGGTTGCATGGCACATTGACATCAATTAGCGGGGGAGGCTAGCTTACGGGTGACCTTTGGTCAGGTCAAAAATCGGACATGGTGTTTCCATTTGTGGCAGAGTACATTCTGGTTAGTTTCCTATTTTGATACGATCAGAAAATATTCATGGTTCAAAGAAGGTAGCATGTATCGGTTAAAATAAGAAAGCAATCAACCAAAAAAGGAAAGAGTATCAGGCGGGAGAGAAAAATTAATTGCGCATGTGGATGGGCTCCACGCATGGCCTCATTTGCTTGTGCCTTTGTGTCAAATAAAAAGGAAGGTGATTAGGGGAAGTGCCCCAGCCAGAATTGACCGTGAAGACGATCACCCGTAGAGGAGCCATCCGACAAGGATTTCTCCCAAACACACCCTCACCATCATCCTCGACGATCCGTCGCCTAGGTGCCTCGCAACCACCGGACGAACCGACCACCAGCATGCGACACCACGGTGCAACAACATTTAACCAGGATGAGGGAATCATATGGGGTGGGAACGGTTTATCATTGGCTTCATCATTAAGGACCAATTTACGAAAGATCAAATGTGGAGGCACGTTCACATGATGAAAATTTTGAGGAAAACCATTTATACTCTAATTTAATCGATTGCTACACGCACACCAACTGCTACACACACGAACTCGAGTCCTCTCCCTCTCCACCCCCCGATTCCCCACCGCCGCCACGGCTAGCCCTCTCCGCCCACAGATCCCCCACCGACACCCGGCGGAACGACGCCGCGACAAACGCCGCCGCAACCGCCACCGTCGTCCTCGCGCCGTCCACCCGTCGCGCCGCAGGTAAGTTTCCCCGGCCGCCGTACCTTTCATTGTTAGGTTTAGATGTAGATTGAGTTATATGTTAGATGATTATTGTGATTTTAGATGTAGATCGACTTAGAAATTAGATTTCCATTGTTAGATTTAAGTTTATTCAGCCACCAAAATTAGATGTACATTGTTAGATTTAAGTTGGTTTTGAAAGAAAAGGCAACTTTATTGCCCGGCTTAACAGGGAAGCCGCCACCAAGTTCAGTCAATACACCACAACCCGAAACGAAAATAACAGCAGTTTACAACCAGCAACCAGCACCAAATTAAACGCAGGAAACAGAGAAAAGACACAGCCCACGCACACACTAAAGTGTATCTGAATGGTTAGATGTGTATCTGAATTCAGTGTATGGAACGCACCACTGCAGGCAATGGATGTATGTGAACAGTGTGGCTACAAGGAGTGCATGAACAAGAAATTTACCATTGTTCTACCAGAGGGGTTTGAAAACAGATTGGTATATACTTTCGGTCAATCTACTTTTTGAAATCTGACAAAAAATTTGTACTAAAAATGTGTTCTTCTTTTTTTTTACAGATCATACCTTGCAGATTCAGGCGTGACTTTCTGGAGCATATTCAAGTTGCAATTTGGGACCACCCTAGAACTCTCGAGGTGAACTTGGTGAGCTTGAGAGTGCCAGATCACCAGCACAAAGTTGTAGTCACACATGAGGATGGAAAAACATACTTCAGTGGTCAGCAATGGGGCCAGCTTGTGGAACGCTACGAGATGGATGCAACAGGGAGATTGACATTCTATCTCGATGAAGGTGATGTGTCCACCTACTTCCTCTACGATCGACCTGACGATGCTGAAGACACCGAAGATGATGTTCCCATAGCTCCCTACTGAGGATACACCTGTTGTCATTATTCAGTCAGATGATGAGTAGGTATCGTGGTTGTAGCTGAGAGTTCTAGCTTTATGCGATCTTTTAGATTACATGTTAATGCTGAGTACTATCTGGTTGAATCTTTGATTGTTTATGCGGTTTTTTTAATGCTTGTTATGTTATCTCATAATTGAATACCATTTGTGCGCTTCTAGTCAATATTACATACCCTTTTTATTTACCGATTTCTATAGGATAGTGATGTGAACTATGACATCAACGCCAATGATCATGTAGTAACCTGTGTCGATTCCAGAAACACGCCAGTGGACACCTAGATAGCAGGGGCGTACGAGTTTCATGCCAGAACTGAAGAAAAACCACACCAATTACAGGGCTTTTCCGACTAGTGTTGAATATTAACACAACAATGCATTTCGAAATGAATTAATTTAATCATAAAATGAAACTAGTAAAACTTAATAGAGCATTTATAATACTTGAACGTTATTGCCAAGGGAAAAAACATATTGTTCACAAGCCAAATGGGCTGTGAAGACAAATTGTACAATTAATAGGCCCATACTCCGGTTGGGCCATTGCGCGAGCGAAAGGGCTACGTTTGTCCGCCCGGTCTCCTCCAAACTGCCCTGCCCCCACACGACAACGCCGCCCTATCCGCCCTCAGGCGACTTCGCCGCCGTATCGGCCCTGCGCGACCGACCAATCCGCCACTATTACCTCGCCGCCATCCGAACTCGATTAGCGTAAACTATTGAACTACCGCCAACGCTGCCCCGCCGATTTGTACTCAACCGCTGCTTCCGCCGCTCGTCAGACGCAATTACAAGGTTTGTACCAATACTGATGATATCCTTGGTTTCCATCCTGCCGGTTCGATGAAGTTAATGGCGATTGCAATTGCTGTCAGATAGACTAGCTGCTGGTGTTCACATATGCGTGTCTGTTTTATCAGTTTCAGTTGTTAGTGTTAGTTTAATATTCATAGCAATGTCAGGAATTCAGGTACGAACTAGGTTTTATATTTTCATAGCCATGCCAGTTTCAGGTGTAAGTGTTAGTTTCAATCGAACGCTGTGTTGTGAAGTAATGTCTAACGTAATCCCCTGCAATTCTTACTGACTTGAAAGACCAGTATGCCTGTCTCTCTGATGTATTTGTTGTTTCGAAATACTTACGTGTGAACTAATGCTGCTCCTTTTTTTTACAAGACCGGCTAAACGGAGATAACGCAAAATGTCACAAGACAAGAGCTGGATGGAGAAGGATAGAGATTCTGTGGAGTGGCAAAGGGGCATCGAGAGATTCTTGGAACTTAGTTTTTACAAGGCTGAACCAGACGCAAGAAACTTTTGCCCGTGTACGAAATGTCTGAATAATGCTCAGAAAACTAAAAAGGAGATCCATATGCACTTGCTTAAGAATGGGATGGATCCGTCCTACAAAAAATGGATATTCCATGGTGAACCCGAGGAGGACAACATGTCTGAAGATTCTGATGATGAAGACGCTGCAGGTGGTGGTGAAGGGATATGTGACATGCTGGATACTCTGATCAGGGCCTCAAAAGTGGGAAGTAATGCAGGAGACACGAGCGGTGATGGAATGAAACAGGAGCCAAATGCATCTGCAAAGGCGTTCTACAAACTATTGGAAGAGGGAAAAACATCGTTGTACCCAGGTTGTGAGGAGGTCACAAAGATATCTTTCATTGTGAAGCTTTACCAAATCAAGTGCGTGTCTGGGATGACCAACAGAGCATGTGACTTAATGCTGCGGATGTTCACGGAGGTGCTGCCAAAGGGTCACTGCATTCCTACTAATCTCGCACAAGTAAGGAAGGTCATTCGAGAGTTAGGACTGGATTACAAGAAGATACACGCGTGCCGTAATGATTGTGTGCTATTCCGTAATGAGCATGCTGATGCCCAAGAATGCCCTGTCTGTCATACGTCTCGATGGAAATCAAGTCCAACCGTAGACAAAGCTGATTCATCGAACCGTAAATCAAAGAAGCAAGTGCCACAGAAAGTTCTATGGTATTTCCCACTCATTCAAAGACTGCAAAGGCTGTACATGACAGAAGATATGTCAACTGATATGAAATGGCATAAGGAGAAACGTAAAGATGATGGCATAATGAGGCATCCTGCAGATTCGAAGGCCTGGAAAAGCCTTGATGAAAGATATAGTCAGAAAGAATTCGCAAAAGATGCTCGCAGTGTTCGGCTTGGCCTTGCTTCAGATGGATTCAACCCCTTTGGTCTCATGAGTATATCACACACTACATGGCCTGTCATTCTGATCCCATATAACTTGCCACCATGGATGTGTATGAAACAAGAGAACTGGATAATGTCAATGATTATTCCAGGACCAAAGTCAGCAGGAAATAACATTGATGTGTACTTACAGCCTTTGATTGATGAACTGTTAGTTCTATGGGAGGATGGTGTTGAAGCATATGATGCTGCAACTAAACAAAATTTCAAGTTGTATGCATGCGTGTTGTGGACCATCAATGACTACCCGGCTTACGCAATGCTGAGTGGTTGGAGCACAAAAGGCAAGCTAGCATGCCCTTACTGCCACAAGCATACAGACTTTTTATGGCTCCGGTATGGTAGAAAGCATTGCTACATGGGACACCGACGTTTTCTACGGAAACAACACAAATGGCGTCGAAACAAGGTTATGTTCAACAACAAGCCAGACCATAGAGAGGCCCCGGTGCCACTTACAGGCATTGAAGTTCTAAAGGATCTTGATAGCATTCAGCATGAACCATTTGGGCGGTCAAATAAGAGAAAGCGACCGGAAACTAATCCCTGGCACAATTGGCGGAAGAAAAGTGTGTTCTTCCAGCTCCCGTATTGGAAGCACTTGCTCGTGAGGCACAATTTGGATGTTATGCACATCGAGAAGAACATTTGTGACAGCATTCTGGGTACTTTGCTTGAGATGGATGGGAAAACAAAGGATGGTACGAAGGCTCGCCTAGATTTGCAGTTTTTGAAAATTAGGGAGGATCAGCACGCAAAGCCCGCCGGTAAGGATAAGTACAAAATGAAGAAAGGCGTGTATGCTTTAAAAAAGGAAGAGAAGATAATGCTGCTCAGGTTTCTGCAGAGCATACGGATGCCTGATGGCTATGCTTCACACATTAAGCGATGTGTGGTCCTCGAGCAGTGCAAGTTTAGTGGACTCAAAACTCATGACTGCCATGTTATATTACAGAAACTTCTTCCTATTGCGTTGCGTAAGCTTCTGCCGGAGAATGTCCTTACCCCATTGCTTCAGCTCAGTAAATTCTTTTCCGATTTATGCTCCAAGGAGTTAAGGGAAGACGATCTGTTGAAGTTGGACGAACAAATTGCAGAAATTCTATGTCAGCTAGAGATGATCTATCCACCATCTTTCTTTGATATTATGATGCATCTCCCAATTCATCTAGCTCGAGAAGCATGGATCGCAGGGCCTGTACAGTATAGATGGATGTATCCGGTTGAGAGATACCTGCGTACGTTGAAGGGATATGTACGTAACAAGGCTCATCCAGAAGGGTCAATTGCAGAGGGGTACATACTTGAAGAGTGCATGACGTTCTGCAGTCGATTCGTTAAAGGCTCGCCTACAAAAATAAGTCAGTCCGAACGCCATGCAGATGGAGCTACAGATGAGGCACCAACAGGGATTAGCATAATGAGTGCAGTTGATTACTCCAAGAAAGGTTTTGCCCGTGAATCACTGTCTTTGGAAGCTCTTAATCAAATGAGGCACTACATAATAACAAACTGCGAGGAAACCGAGCCATGGATTCGGTAAGGAAACTTATTTATGTGTTTCATATCATGATATGCATTAACACTTTGGTTATGAAGTAACCATATATCATTTCTTTTTGAAGGGAACATATTGACGAGCTCAAAAAGAACAACTGTCCTAATCCTGAAAAGAAACACAAGGAAGATTTTGTTGGCTGGTTCGAAAGACGGGTAAGTTACTTTAGCATTTTCATAAATGTTTTTCGTAATAAAAAAACAATGGTGTATAGTACACTCACACATATTCTATTCCATGAAACAGATCACACAACTCCATAAAGATGGGAAGGTCAACAGTCTGTTGTATACACTAGCTAAAGGCCCTGATCAAATTGCTCGTGTGTTCAACCGTACAGTACTGAATGGATATTACTTTCGTAATACCGAAATAGAGCTTGACTTGAGTACCCAAAATAGTGGCGTCGTAGTCAACGCGCAAGGAAGCACCGGCAGTACTGATTATTATGGGGTGATAAAGAAAATCATATTTCTTGACTTTCCTCCTGATAAGGAGGTTGTTCTATTGCAGTGCGACTGGTTCGACGTGCCTCCTGCCAATAGAAATCAGAGTAAGGGGTATAGGAGGGACAAGTATGGAATTATTGACCTCGACACTAGTGTACACCGATTCACGGAAGACCCTTACATTCTAGGCATCCAAGCTGCACAGGTTTTCTATGTGAGAGATGTGAAGAGCCCTAATTGGGCAAGTGCTATAAAAATGAATCCACGCAATTTGTTTGCTCCTTCGGTTTTAAATGGTGCAGACCTAGATGATCTTGCAGAAGGAGATGAACGCGGTGATGCAGATGTACAGGATGTCGTCGATGCAGGAATTACAGTTCCAGAATTTACTGAACCTGACGAGATGACTAGTTGGTGCAGAAATGATGATGATGGAACCAGCGTTGATGTTTCAGTCATAAATAATTTAAGACCTGCTGATTTTGACGAAGACCAAGTCGAATATGATGCTGATACTGATGATGATGAGGCTTACATAAATGATGGTCATGTTGCTCCTTTGGTAGAAGATGAATTCGATGATGACCATGGATTCTTTGTGTAGGCTGTCTCTGCACTGTTTGGCTAAAATGTTTTGCCATGAACATGCATGGATGAAAGATCGTGTAATAACATAATTTTTGTTTAAAGATTCCAAAGTTCCAGTGTTTAGAAATTTTGAATTTCCATGATAAATGTACTAGTGAAATTGCGTCTTATATGAGTTCTTGATTGATTATTAAGTACCGTCACGAGTTGCAACATTAGTAAAATGCTAAGTGCTGCAGAAATTCAGTTGCAAACAATATTAAAAAAATAATAATGTGCTCACCAAACAGAGATACTGGACCAAAAATGAAGTGTAGTCCTAAGAAAATTGCAACAGTGATCAAGTGCACGGCCCATGAGGCCCGTTAAGCTAGTCTATGAATGATCGTTGCAAAATAACTTGTTCATTTTCGCAACAGTACGGTGATTGTTGCTTTACCTTTAACCTATTACCATACGACCCAAATTGTCGCAGTAAACAATAGGTATTGCCGCAGGATAAATTTGAGGCGAAAAACATATGGTATTGCCACACGAAAAATTTGGTTGCAATAGCTAGCTGTTTTTTTTGCAACAATATTTGTAACTACCGCAACACAAATACAGATGTTGCAATAAATGACTGAATATCACCACGAATGCTTATTTCGTTGGAATACCATGTCTCTAAGGCAACAAAAGGAGTTCCTCGCGCAACGAAAATATTCTGTCGCAAAAACGCGCTTGTATTCCAACAGCAGTACAAATCGTGGCAATAGGAGGCCTCTACCGCAACAAAACGACATTCTATCGCCACCAAAATGAGTCGTGGAAATACGAGTGCCCTATCACCACAACCTGAGAGGTCGTGGTAATTTGTGATTATATCGCAACGAAAAAAAACCGTAGCTACAGATTTCGTTGCAAGAGACCGATTCTCTTGTAGTGATCTCTGTTGATGAGATGGTGAAGTTGTGCATTATTATCTTGTGGAAGTGTGATCATCACTTGTGTGATTTGGGTACTCGCCCCTCTTTGGGTTGTAGATACCTAGTGAATTATCCCAAGTTACTGATAGACTTGTGGTTAAAGTTGTTGAGGGTTTGTTTTAGTCAAAACCAATTTATGGTTTGTGTATCCAAATGATTTGTTGTCTTAGGATACTTGTTATAAAGATCATTCCAAATGTACTTTTGACTAGATGAACTAGACCTATTTGATCATGTCAAGTGAAACTTTGGTCACTTTGATTCGTTTAAACTTTCGCACCAAAATTTCCCGTACTTTTAGATGCATGCTTTGCAAATGCACATACTAAATTTAGATCCTTATAACCTCCCAAACACTGGGATGTTACAGTATCTTTCGCTTCTTTCGTTTCTTTGTTTTATTGTTTTGTTCTTGTTTTCCAAAACACAAAAACACCAAAAATATTTCTAGTGTTTCTCTATGTTTGCTTCTTTAGTTTATTTTGTCGGTTTGCTTTCTTTTCTCGTTTTGGTTTAGTATTCAAAAATCCAAAAAAAAATAGCGGGGTGCCCTGCCCCAAATTAATACAACAAAATTTCTTCACTATTTTTGCCCCTGATTTATCAACCAAAGCATAATTGTGTAAATAAAAGAGAAAGATGAATGACCTTCTACCCAGATGCGTCCTTCTATGAGAGCCGCTCTTGTGAAGTCTAGTTGGCTTGTGACGTACTTTATGGTCTGTTTACCATTCTTTGACATAAGCATACAGCTCTCTTGAAAATGTTTTCAATACCTCTGTTTAATAAAATAAAAAGCTCTAACACAAGAGTTAATCACTGCTTCCCTCTGCGAAGGGTCTTTCTTTTATTTTTATGTTGAGTCTAAACCTTCTCGCTTTATGCACCTTCTTGAAAGCATGGCTGTTATTCTTAGTGTAATGTGTTTGTCCCAAAACACGGTTGATAGTGGTATAACTTTGATACTTGTATCTTTGGTATCTTTGTTTCTAGTCTTCATTTGAACTTCAGAGGTGCCCTGGCATTTATGGTTTGCTCCACTATTAAGGGCAAGCGAGTACACTTTATCATACCCTATTATGAGCATTGCAATCTTGCAGATTGATGTACTTCATATTGTCTATTATTAGTTTGTTGGCATCTTTTCATTGCGTAGGGCTATAACAGCACTCCTCAAAGTCGCATTCCCATGTCTAGTTAACCCCACGCTGTCACTATGAGCGCCCTAGAAGGTACTAGACAAACACCACAATTTCATAGTGTAATCCAACACAAGATGTAAATATCATGCTAAACCACACGATGCACACACTGTCACCTTTACACCGCGATCAAAGTGTCTACGGAGATCTCATAACATAACCACTTGAGTAGCATAATAGATGATGAATAACATCTACTGATTCAACTAGATTACAAAGCTCACGATCACATAAATATCACACCATGGGAGAGAGAGATGAAACACATAGCTACTGGCAGAGCCCTCAGCCCCGGGGGAGAACTACTCCCTCCTCATCATGGGAGATAACAACGGCGATGAAGATGGCGGTGGAATCGATAGAGATGGCTCCGGGCGCACTTTCCCGTCCCGACTAGGGCTGGAATTCGAGCCGAGCCGACTCGGCTCGGCTCGACTCGCTCAAGCTCAGTCAACTGACGAGTCGAGCTCGGCTCGACTCGTTCAACAAACGAGTTCGAAATCAAAACTCGGCTCTACTCGCGAGCTACTCGTTTAACTTATCTAATTTTATAAAACTATAAAAAGTCAACATTATATAATGTATATATAATTATTTTTGATTATTTGGGTCATGTATGACAAAATCATCACAATAATCAGTGAAAATATGTCACTATCAAAAAATTGTAGTAAATAAACTATAATAATCTGTAAAAAAATATTCAAATAAACAAGAATATCATTAAAAACTATTTTGACAGAGTTAAACGAGCTAAACGAGTACTCGGTAAACTCGGCTCGTTTAGGTTGAACTCGTTTACCGTTGAAAACGAAAAATCGACTCGGCTCATTGGACAACAAGTTAGAGCCAAACCGAGTCGAGTTGCGAGCTACTCGTTTAACTCACGAGTTCTGAGTTTTAATTCCACACCTAGTCCCGGCAGGGTGCCGGAATAGAGATTTTTGTCCCCCGAAATTTGTCGGTGGCGGCGGCGGAGCTACAGAACATTTCACGGAAGGGGGACGATTTATTTAGGGTTTATGCATAGGGGGGCATATATAGGCGAAAGGGCGATGGAGGTGGGCGCCCGAGGGGCCCACACCACCCCCAGGCGCGACCAGGGGCCCACCCGCACCCAGACATGGTGTGGGGCCGCCCTCCGGGTCTCATTTGGACTTCCTTGACCCTCCGGGACTTTTAAGACGTCTGGCTTTTGAATCGTCCAATTCCGAGAATATTTTTAGAACAACTTTTCTGAAACTAAAACAGCAGAAAACAGAAACTGGCTCTGTGGCATCTTATCAATAGGATAGTCCCGGAAAATCGATAAAAAAGCATAAAGTGTAATGAAAACATATAGCATATAGAATTAAAACAACGTGGAACATAAGAAATTAAGAATGCGTTTATGACGTATCACGCAACACAGAGATTGCAAACTTTCGCGAACAGCTAACCTGAATTCGTGAAAATTTACATGAAGAAGTGGGGTAGTTAAACACCGCACAGGTGGACATTTTGCAGGAAGCCAGTCGACTTGACCCAGAGGGAATCAATTTGGGTTTTCCTCAAAGAGAGTTATACACGGTGCATCATAGGTGTTTTGAGAGCCGGCTACCACGGCAGCCTTCCGGTTTTGGACCACAAGAACTTTTTTCAGAGTCCGCCGGCTACGCCGGTTGGTAACATTGGAGGACCCGTGGGGCCTCCCTTAGGCGCAAAAGTTGGAACGGGCCCTGCAGTCCCACAATCAGGACTTGGTGCGGCCCCACCAAATCATAACCAACCACAACCCTCGGTTTCGGCTATGCGTTTTTGACCAGTGCTTCAACAACCAGCGAATCCAGTTCAGCCTCCGGTTTATCAGCATCCGTTGCAGACGGATCCTCACCTTTATCAACCGGTACGCTTCCATACACATGCAGTCATTTGTCTAATCCAATTGAAAATCTATGGGACAACAAACAACCTCTCCCAAATTCTTTCAACGCGAATAATCCGTTCGAAGTGGAGACGAGGAAGGCTATTGATTTGTTACAAACTGCGATGATCCAACAAATAAATTACAACAATCAAGATATGCTCCACTCGATCCCCAACAACATTAATAACTCTGCAACACGGACTCATCATGGGAACTCGCCAGTCCCAGCCGGGTCCAGCAATGCAAACCGGCAGAGGGTCCATCGAGAATGAGTTCAACAAAGATAGGAGGTTTCACATGCCTCGGTAGTCATTAACACCGGGCGGCGGGAACTGAGAATAGAATTTCGGATTACGTCCAGCCGTCACTTCTACCACCAGCTTCAAACCCAGGAATTACTTCGCCAGCCACTACTGGGTCTCGAAGAATTGGAATTCAGTGCCTAGGACCGGCTGTAGGAACGAGCGAATCTTGGCTGTAAGGAATGAGCGAATCTCGGCTGATTTCAAAGGACCTCGAAAGGTCTCAAATTACACCTCGGAGTGGATAAAAAGTTATGAAGTGGCTATGGAAATCAAGGAAGTCAGCGATGTTGTATGCGCTAGATACTTAAGCATGATGTTGGAAGGACCTGCAAAGTCATGGTTAACAAACTTGCCTCCAAACTCAATCAACAGCTAGCAGGATTTGAAGGAACATTTTATCAAAATATTTCAGGGAACTTGTAAACGTCCAACGACAGTTATAAACCTGCAAAATTGCACTCAGAAGGAAGGAAAACCAGCTCAACATTGGTCACGACGGGTTGCAAAAATTATTCATTCATCTGCCGGGATCGCGGCTGAGCAAGAAATCATATCTCTGAAGAGGAACTGTATATTTGACCCTCACAGACCCAAACAGGGGAGAATCAAGAGGTATATTACACACATGAGTAAACTAATGGATGTCATGAACAATTATGGAGAGTATGATAAAACCAAGGACGTTTAGATGATGAAAAACCTGGGAAAGTAAAGAAGAACAAAGGCAAGGGTAATCAGAACCCGAATAAGAGCAATGAGAACAATCACAACCAGAACAACAATAAGCGAAAGAACAGTGAAGGGACTTTATACCTTGTTGCCAACACAAAAACACCTTATAAGAACCAGTGCCAGAATAATAATTTCGAGGAAATCGGCTAAATTTTCTCCCGACAAATTTTACACACGCTAGTCAATCCTTGAAAGGACCGTGCCCTCACGATAGCAGGAATGGTAGAATGGCAAATCACTCTTGGAAGGACTATTTTATAAAGCAGGGTTTAAGACCCAGTGGAGGCAATGACCACGGACCAAGAAACAATGGAGGTGGTAACCCGGTAAATCTTGTAGGAGGTCATCCAGGAATTGAAAATCTAGGACCCTGAAAATCACGGTCCGGGTCATCAAGGCACATGCAATCAAGGAACGGGCCAGGGATGACCTCATCTGGGCGGCATAATATGATCCAATATTTTTCTAAATTCAAAAGTCAGAATGATTGTTTGATTCAAACTCATATTTTTCTAAATATTTAAAATTAAGTCAAGTTTTGAAAAAATACTTCCACAAATACCCCAAATAAATCCAAATTATTATTAAACCCTAAATTTTTTAAACCAGGGTTTCTAAAAACACCAAAAATCATCACGATATCCATAATTGCATTAAATTTGGATCTTTCAACATTGTCTTAAAAGACAATGATGCTTTATGCAAAACACGAGGGTCACACACCGGGAGCTTTTGACCGTACTACTTGTCAGTCTCAAGGGAAGTTCAATCTTTCTCATGTCCAATTGAAGTACTTTTATTAAATTATTTGCAAAGTATTTTACAGTTTTAGCTGCATTCAAATAAACTTCTACTTCCGAATGATATGAATTGCTATATACTATGTTGGGTGGCGATGGAAACACGGAATGAATGATGACGTGGAGGTTCCAACGTACGAGAAAGTATTACCATGTGACTTAATTCACAAATGTCGTCAGTGTTTTTCGTGCTGTATAGAAAGTGTCAACCAACAGACTTACTATGGATGAGAAAGTCAGAGGTACTTTCCACGATCGCATATAACATCGGCAGACTGACACTGTTGGGACCGGAGCGTTTCGTCCAACAACGAGTAAGCGCATATACTCGTTGGGTGGGGGTCAGGAGCTCGGGAGTGGTGACATGTTATTGCTTTCCGTACCGGGTGCGTCACATTAGGCGGATATGCGGAGAGCGGAGAAGTACTCGGCATGACTTGGTGGTTCTGACCAGGAGCACATGGTGTGCGGAGAGATTAACAAGGCTCAGACTGTTGTTGGCAAAGTTGCAAACCTCTGCAGAGGGAAAGCAACAAATTGTGGTAGCTACATTCTTATCCTAGGAGGGGGATACATTCACAGCCAGGAAGGAATCTCATGAGGTTCTGATGCCCGACGGGACCGATGGACATAGTTTTTCAGAATTAAACTTGACATTTGAAGAAATGTTTTACAAAACCTACATTGCACCGAAGACCAACGGTCTTAGATGGTAGCTAGAGCATCATAAACTATACCACTGTTACTTACAGAAACTTCCTGAGTAACGCTCGTTTCTCATTCCTTCCCATTTGAACCCCATGTCTAGACTTTGAAGACCTACCGGAGGATTACAACGGAGTCTAACAAGATGGTGAGATCTATTACGAGGATCCAGATCTGTCAGGTGTCGTCGAAGGTGTCAACTACCTTATAGCCTATGGAGCTGAAAACTGAGAGGAGACAGTTTAGACTTCGCCAGATATAGAACTGAGCCGGGCAAAACTAAACTAGTACTACTTAGGTCGCTGAGCGCCAATGGTTCTAAGTTTCCTTTTATATGTGTGCACTAGATTAACACACGTCAACACCACACTAACCAAACTTCCTCCCTTAGACGAGGATGACGTTGAACTCTTAATTCATTTTTGCCTAGTAATGTTAAGCAATGTGTAATATATATGGACCGCTATGTTTCTGTTATACTACTCCGGGGATGTAATATTTACGGATAAGTTCTTCCATGAGTGTTACGTCAATGACTTGTGCACTGCACATACATGTGTACGGGGTCACCGCACTTTTCCACAAGCGTCGCCGCTATCCTGGTCACACACTGTCGCAGTCAACCAACCACCCCTCCCCCCCCCCCCCCCGCCTCCGCATCCCCATTGGATAGGTCCACCACCGCCGAGCTCCTCCGCCATGGACGAAGGCCACCCGCCTCCCCTCTGTGTTCTGTTACGGCGTCCTCCTCCCACCACCGTCCGTTCATGACGAGCTCTCCGACGCCTCCACCTCTGTCCCGGCGGCACAGTTCCCGGCCGACCCAGCCTCCACGTCGGCCGACCTGGTCTGCCTTGCCGAGCTCGACTGCTCCCATGAGAGCGTGGCGGTGCTCTCGAAGGCTAGCAGTGGTGCTCTCGGAGACGGCACCGGGTTCTCATGTTTTTGGGTGATTTTATGGTGACGACGGAATTAGCTACATACGTGTATATTTTTTTTTTTGCTATTTTTTTGTTTAATTTTTTTGCTACGAGAACTCCGGCTATATATTCGGCGAGGTCAACTTTTTGCTACAGTAGAATTTTGTTTGGGTACAATTATTCTTTGTTTTTGCTATAGCCGTACAATTGTTTTGCTATGAGATTCTCCGGCGAGAGTCTCCCAACAATGTCTTCGGCAAGGTTGATTTTTCTACAATTCCACCATTTTTTTTGCTACTGTATTTCCGGCATGGTCTGACTTTTTTTCTTTAATTTTCTAGGACGAACTTTTTTTTGCTGTATAGAAGCAAAAGCAGGATTTTTTTGCTAAGTAGGAGAAAAAACGGAAATTGGACCAAAAATGGACACATCTCAGCACTGGACTCGGGATGAAGGTTTTTGATCCCATGAACGCCTAG